>JAHIAM010006649.1:0-33297 GCA_021605205.1 Aegilops longissima | reverse complement strand
AGATTCTCCAAAAGAAGAAGCAAAGAGAAGAATCATCACCAAGAGAGAGGAGGAGTAGAGATGATCGTTATGAACGAAGACCCTCACGGAGAAGCAAGGATTCGGAAAGAAAGGACAAGTCATCAAGGAGCTACACAAAACAAAGACATCAAGCTCATGTTGGTGAATGGGTTTCCGGCTCCGACTCCGACAATCACTCCGAGAGAAGCTATCACTCCGACTCTGAACATACTCAAGATGAAGGTGCTCCCGGTCTAGCACTTGTGTCAACCAACTCCTATGACATATTTGATTCACCAAATGAAGGAATTGGAAGATGCTTCATGGCCAAAGGTCCAAAGGTAACACATCCCGAGTATGTTGATTTTAATAGTGATGAAGATGACTTGCTTGTGGATGATGATTTACTTGTTGACAACTCTAGTGATGAATACTATGATGAAATGTCAATTAATCATGCTAATCAAATGAATGACAATGATAAGGAGAAAATTGAGCTTCTAACTAAAGAACTAAACACTCTTAAGTTGGCTCATGAAACTATCTTCGAAGATCATCGAGAACTTTTAAGGGCTCATGAGAAGTTACGCTTTGAAAAGCTCAATCTTGAGCAAGAGCATGAGTTATTAAAGGCAATCAATGATGATCTCCGCAAGAAAAGTTCTTCTTACATTGCCAAGCGTTTACTCTTATCTACTTACATGCCTCAAGTCAAGTCTAGTAACAAGTACAAGAAAGATACTTCCTCTAGTAGTAACAATAATAATGTCAAATCCAATGTTGTTGCTTCTAGTAGTTATCTTGATTCCACTAATGATTCTCTTAGCCAAGTTACTCTTGAGCAAGAAAATAGTTTATTGAAGGGAATTATAGAGAAAGGTGTTTACAAGAGCCTTGCCGGGAGTAAGCAATTCGAGGAAATTGTACGCAAGCAAGGAAGACACCAGAAGAATCAAGGTGTTGGTTTTGAACGAAAGTTCAACGCCAATGGAGTTGAGTGGGAAGAAGATCAATACCCCAAGACAAAGTTTGTTCCTCAACAAGAGAAGTATGATCCTACTTCCTTCAAGGGGACACGAGCTCAAGATGATCTTCCACCACAAGACCACAAGAACAAAGGCAAGGACAAGCTTCAAGAAGAGATTGATGCATTTGAAGAAGCACCTAAAGCCTCATTCAGTTGGGTCCCCAAGACTACGTCAAGTTCTACTTCATCAAGTACAACTACAACTCCAAGGATTCCCATCAAGATGATGTGGATCCCAAAGAAGAAGAACTAGAGAGTTCTTGAGGGTGACTCCGCCAACATTCTTCACTCATATCATTTTGGCAAGAACAAGTGCAATCAACTTTCACATCTTGCACTAGTTCAAGGAGTCACAAACCCTCATGTTGGTAAGGCAAGGGACAAGGTAACCTAATGTTTTCATGGACATCATCTTGTGTGTGCATCACTCTATGTCTATGGATATTCTTGTTTGTTCCTTGTGGGACTAACCCATGTAGGCAAATTGAAAGTGCAACTCACTCCAAAGGATTGCTCCAAATGATCTACATCAACATTGAGCATCTACATCTTCAACACCTACATGAAGTCATCATCGACAAAACCCAAGGTTAGTTCATCCCTCTAAGGGGGGATCTCACATCTACGGGGAGCTTAACTCTAAGAATTGAGTCAAAGCAACTCTAATGGTGTGAACACATTAATGCGTTATGTAAAAGTGGTAACCCCACTTGAGCTTAAACGATGAGTATGACCTATGATCAAATGTTCTCATTTGACTCCTAAGTCAATATACTCATATATAGATGACCTAGTCATCGCCAATTGTTTGATAGATGCTAAAATTGGTTGTGCATGCTTTGCCACATATTTCAATTGCCATCTTATTGTGTGAGCATGTTGGTGCATATTTTACTCATTCAAGGACATCCACTTGTTGTTTTGATTGTTTGGATTCTTTTCTTTGTGCCAAGTGGATGGACAAGAATGCCTAAGAACCTTATTTAGCTATCTATGCTTTTCTCGTCTCAAACTCTATTCATGCTACATCACAAAATTTGATCATGTCAGATTCGAACCACTCTGTGTGAGGAGCACTTGTTGGAGTAATGGGCCACGGGTAGGCAAACCCGAGCCCTCGGACCTTTCAAAACATCGGGCAGATCATGGCCTCAAGACCCCAAGACGAAGAGCCGCTCGAGAGTCGGCGACAGAGTCGCCGACCGCCCCCAGCCCGAGTCCCGAGACGGCCTCAAGACAAGCCGACTCAAGCCAGCGGCTTCCGACGAAGCCGGCAACAGGGAGTCGGCCCGCGACTCCGTCCACTCCCTGCCTGAGCGACTACGAGCGGGATGGGATAAAGCCACCTCGCGGCCCGTCCCTGCCCCGCTCATAAAGAGCGTGCATGGCTGTGGCGCCTGCATCGACGGAGATCTCCATCTGGCGCGACATCGAGCCACGCTGCCTCGACGCCAACCCGTGGGCAGATTCCTCGTACCCACGATGGCTCGTCAGACGACCAAGACGGCGGGACCCGCCTGTCGGTGGGAGTGCGTAAGACGGCGAACGCCTCAAAAGACGGACTCGTTGGAGTCGGCCTTCGAGAGTCGGCCGGCCCCTCCCACGGGCTCCGTGCGCCATTAACCAGATAGGACAGGAACGGCAATAAGGATTGCCGCCAGCGCGGCGGCATCGTTATTATGACCTCACGACCAAACTCGCATCATTAGAAGAGCGGCTACAAGTGACCAAGAGCCGGCAAGACTACCACAAGCGACGAGGGCTGTTGGCCCCATGTGGACTGTCAAGGGGCCCACTAGTCGGCGGGCCCTAGAAGTCGGCGGAGAAGACGGCGACTTAAGAGACTGACGGCTGGGACCCGCGTCCAGCCGGATTACCATTGTACCCCCGGGGGGTAGGCCTATATAAACCCCCCGGGGCACCCATGCAAAGGGTTGGAACCTAGTAGTTTGACACACACACATAGAGGGAAGAGAAGAGCTAGCCGTGCCCTTCTCCTTCCTCACCCCGAACAGCTCAAGGAGCAATCTTGTACTCACCCTGTGATAGTGATCATGCGGAGACCCGCAGAGCAGCAGTAGGGGTGTTATCTCCTCGAGAGCCCCGGCTGGGTAAGATTCGCCAAGTGCATGTTTCGCCTCATCCTGCTTCCAGCACCGACGATGTTCTACTCGCCTCCATGATAAGCCATCCTTTGGCATATGTCGCACCCAACCCCGACATTTGGCGCCCACCGTGGGCTAGGTGCACCGTCGTCCGGAGACCTGCTCGACGGAACCTCTTCCTCCTCGGCGAAGCGCAGCCAGCCCGCACGCCAGACGGAGTTCTGCGCCGACGCCTACATGGCGCTGAGGTCGCCAAGCGCAAGCTGCTCGCCAACTTGTCGGCGAGGTTCGCCCGACGAGCTCGCGTCGACGCAGGCTCAGACGGCCCCGAGAGCCTCGCGGGCCTCCTCGAAAGAAGCTCCACATCGCCGGGCGAGCCTGCCACGACCTGAGTCCGTAGGGCTCCACCGACCCGATGCTGGTCGACTCGACACCGCGCCGCCGACGCTGCTCCCCACCAACGTGGTGGTATCGATGAGCCGCCTCCCTCGCGGAGAGCGGCGGAAGCACGCCGCGGAGGTGCTCGCCATCGGTCACAGCAGCCTTCCGCGAGGGAGCTCGTGACCCTCTCGACGCGTTCTCGCAAGACCTGACCGCCCCATTCCGGAAGACGCCGACGCTGACGCTGGAGCGCCGCCGCCAGCCTACTGTGGGCGCATGTAAGCCGGCAAGCATGAGACGCTTGTCGAAGCCTTCCTACCAGCGAGATGGATCGCACCGTGGGCGGCTCGCCGCTCCGACCGGGCCTAGCCGCTTAGGCGTGGTCCAGCAGCGCGCGTAGCTATCGCCATCTGTTTGGGGCCAATCGCCTGTACGCCATGCTCATGGAGAATATCTGCGCCGCCAGCGGCGGCGCATTTGTGCTGATAACTTCGAGAGCGAGGAGCGCCGCCGATGACGGAGCGAGTCCAGCAGCTCCTCGACGCTGCCGCTGCGCAAGACGGCCGGCTGCCGCCGCGGAGGCGCCATGACGACAACACGGCGATTTGCCTCCCCGCCGAGATCAAGGCGCGATGCCTCGGACGCCGATCGGGCGCGCCCGTGGAAGAAAAACAAGGATTCGCTGTCAGCCATAGCTGGACTCACATCTCCATCGAAGCGCGACGAAGACGGCCGCCCAAGAGCAGTGGAGCGCGGGACGACTATCTGCCTCCTCCTCCCCGCAGAGAAAGGCGAAGTCTCCCCGCCACCCGCCGAAGATCCGACTCTCGCGACCGCCTTGGCCGCCGAGAGGAGTCGAGAAACGACGCCCGCCACCGGATCGAGCGACTCCACCGATCCCGTGCGCTGGAAGAAGAAGACGAAGGGGCCCGCCTGCTTTGACCTCGTGATCCGAGACGAGCCCTTCCCTGCAGGATTCACACTCCTCCGAGATACACCTAAGTACACCGCCCGTGAAGCCGGAGGACTAGCTAGTGGACTACTCCACGGCCGTCAAGATAGCTTAACGGCAACAAGCGCTTTGTCAGAAAGTATGTTCCCCATGCTCTGTGGCACGGCCCGACATGGTTGAACAGCTTGAAGCCCCGCAGCATCAACAGCTGGGTTGACTTCACCGAGGCTTCCGTCCGCAACTTCACGAGCACATACAAGTGACCTCCCAAGCCTCGCCAGCTTTCCTTGTGCGCAAAGGCCCCAACGAAGTCTACTCATGACTACCTCACGCTACTGGGCGAGCGCCGAACTCCCGCGAGGGAGTGCATGAGGTGCAGTAATCGAGTACTTCACCACCGGGTGCAGAGAAGGCACCTCCTCAAGCACAAGCTCCTTTGCGACGAGCCAGGACCTCGACGAGCTGCTGATCATAGCAGCATAAGACGCCACACCGACTCCTCCATGAAGTCGGAGATCAAGTCGCGCGGCCGGCAAGGTGGCTCCTCATGCTCCCAGAACTCCGGCCGGCGACGCCAATGGGCGACAAGCAGCAGAATGATCACAAGCGCAGAGCCCGCAGCCGCTTCCAACAGCCGGCAGTGGTAGACAATAAGACCAGCAGCCGAGGAGCAGCCTCGCTAAGCGCGTAAAGGCGGCAAGTCCAACTGGTTGCCGGCCTTCTCTACGAAAGCAGACTCGACGGACCTCGCAAGTTCCATAGCGCGCCGGCCATCGAATCACACCACCGAAGTGCCACCGCTCACCAGATCACTAAGGAGACGGCCTTGTTCCTCCTCCGCCGGGCCGGGCCGCCCCACCATCGCCTCAAAGAGCTCTTCTTTGTCGAGCCACCGGCGCAATACAAGACGAGTACCCAGAAGAGCATGGTGCCTATGTAGTGTTTACCAGTGTGGATGACGATCGCCAAGAGAAAGCGGCAGAACAAAGAAGAAGTGAATGTAGTAGCATCGATACTCCAATTCATGCATTGGTCCGAGAAGCCCATCGCTTGAGCCGTCTTTGATCACCCAGAGGTGATGTTAATCCGGCTCCTACGCCTGGTCTTGGGAGCCACCTTGCAGCGGATAGGCGGGCCGCTTGCTTCTCGCGAAAGTGCCGATAGATGGAGGCAGCAGCATCAACATCCTGCATAAGGATACGATGGAGAAGTTAGGAATCAAGCAAAGACAGCTTCAAAGACAATGGACTGTGTTCCACGGAATTGTACCTGGCCTTTCTTGCTCACCGATTGGCAAGATTCTGATAGACGTCCTCTTTGGGGACAAAGATCACTTTCGCCGAGAGCCAGTCTGGTTCGAGGTGGTGGACCTCGAAAGCCCCTACCATGCTCTGCTTGGCCGACCTGCTCTGGCCAAGTTCATGGCGGTCCCCCACTACGCCTACCTCAAGATGAAGATGCCGAGTACCAAGGGGATTCTGACAGTAGCCGGCGACTATAGAAAGTCGTCCGCTTATGCAGCTGAAAGCAGCCGGCTAGCCGAGTTCCTGGTGATCGCAGCTGAGAAGCGACTCCTTGATCGGGTTGTGGCAATGGCCGGCAAGCAGCCAGAGATGTCGCCCGACCCCAAGGAGTCAGAAGTCGAGGGCTCGCTCAAGCCGCCAAAGAGACCAAGAAGATACCCTTGGACCCGGAGCACTGGAGAGATATACTGTCAGTGGGTGCCAACCTCGACAAAGAAATAGGAAGGCGAGCTCACGATTTCTCCGTGAGAATCAGGACATTTTCGATGGTCCCCAAAGACATGCTGTGTACCGACGGAATACGCCGAGCACAAGTTACATGTCCGGTCGATGAAGCCCGCCAGCAGCCCTTGCGCCGCCCGTCAAGAGAAAAGAAGAGTTGTCGGAGAAGAGATAGCCCGCCCTCGCAGCCGTTTCATCATGGAAGTGTTCTTTCCAGAGTGGTTAGCGAACCCGGTCTTGGTACTAAAGAAGAACAAGCAGTGGCGGATGTGTATTGACTACACAAGCCTCAACAAAGCCTGCCCCAAGGACCCGTTCACTTTGCCAAGAATTGATCAGGTGATAGACTCCACAGCCGGATGCGAGCTGTTGAGCTTCTTAGATGCATATTCAAGATATCACCAGATCAAGCTGAACCCGGCCGACAGATTGAAGACCGCCTTCATCACGCCGCTTGGAGCCTTCGCTACCGACCATGACGCTCGCTTGAGGAATGCCGCGCCACCTTTCAGCGCCAGCATGCGTAAGTGCCTCCTCAAGCAACTTGGCAGAAACACCCACGTTTACATGGACGACGTGGTGGTGAAGACGGAGAAGCGAGGAACGCTGTTGGAAGACCTCAAGGAGACCTTTGAAAATCTGCGCCGATTCCAGATCAAGCTCAACCCAGAGAAATGCGTCTTCGGAGTACCAGCCGGCCAGCTCCTTGGCTTCCTGGTCTCTGAACGCGGCATAGAGTGCAACCCCGTGAAGATCAAGGCGATCGAAAGGATGGAAGTACCCCGCCGACTGCTAGATGTGCAAAAGTTCACCGGCTGCTTGGCGTCTATCAGCCAATTCATCAGTCGGCTGGGCGAGAAAGCTCTTCCTCTGTACCAGCTCATGAAGAAGACCACCTTTTTCGAATGGAACTCCAAGGCGGACGAGGCTTTTCTCCAGTTGAAGAAGATGCTGACTACTCCCCCAGTGGTGGCAGCTCCGACTCCAAAGGAGCCCATGCTCCTGTATATTGCCGCCACCAGCAGGGTAGTCAGCACAGTTATCGTAGTTGAACGCAAGGAGGAAGGTAAGGCGCTACCTGTCCAGAGACCGGTTTATTACCTGAGCGAAGTACTGTCGACCTCCAAGAAGAACTACCCCCACTACCCGAAGATGTGTTACGGCGTGCACTTTGCTGCCAAGAAGTTGAAGCCTTACTTTCAAGAGCATCCAATCACCGTGGTTTGCACGGCCCCACTAGCAGAGATCATCGGAAGCCGAGATGCTTTTGGCCGAGTGGCCAAATGGGCCATAGAGTTGGCCCCCTACACCATCTATTACCAGCCCCACACCGCCGTCAAGTCACAAGCACCGCCGATTTCTCGCCGACCGGGCCGAGACTCAAGACTGCCGCCAAATACCGACTCCACCCATTGGCGGATGCACTTTGATGGCTCCAACATGCGCACCAGCTTGGGAGCCGGCGTGGTCCTCACTTCCCCCAAGAGCGACAAGCTCAAGCACGCTACCGCAGATCCATTTCGCCGCCTCCAACAATGTCGCCAATACGAGGCGCCATTCACGGGTTCCGCTTGCCAAAGAGCTTGGCATTCGCGGATCCCGTGCTATGGCGACTTCGACTTGGTGGTCCAACAATATCCGCGATCGACGCCAAAGATGCAAATATGGCGAGCTACCGCTTCGGTACAGCAGCTGAGTGGATATTTTGAGGTGCGAATTCCTCCACGTACCAAGAAACGACAACGACTAAGCAGATACTTCGCAAGAATCGGCTCCACCCGCCAGTAATACCATCCGCGCCGCCCTTCGCCTCCTCGCCATCTGTCTGCCGCCACCAGAGTCGACTCCATTTTGTGCCGGCCTCAAGAAGTCGGATCCGACTCAAAGCCTCAGCAGACGGCACAAGAATCTTGCAGACGCTTCTAAGAACACGGCAATGGCCGCCCGGACTCGTAACCCGGGCGACCATTACGAAGACTCCAGATTGCCCGGACTCGCCAATCGGCCCGGGACTTCTTCAACCCAAAGAAGCTGCTGCGGACTGCAACCCGCCGCCCCCAGCCCAGCCGCCCTCGCCCAAGTAGCAAGATCGGGCAGTCAAGAAATAGCAGCACCTCATGGGCCCAGCCCATCCTCAAGTTCTTAGTAAGCGGAGAGCTACCAACCGATGAGACCTTGGCTCGGCAAGTGCAACGCCGAGCAGCAGCCTACACTATAGTCAATAGAGAGCTGGTCAGCGAAGGCCACCGGTGTCTACCAAAGGCCGAGTCGAGCAAGGCCAAGCAATTCTCAAGACATCCATCGTATGAAAAGTGCCATCATGCAGCCTCAAGAGCACTCTGCCGCCAAAGCCTTCCGACATGGTTTCTTCTCGCCGACTGCCCTAGAAGAGGCCAAGGAATTAGTTCAAAATGCAAGGTGCCAGTGTTCCGCTCCAAGCCGCTTCAGCCGGCTTCGGTGCTCAAGACTATCCCCATCGCCTGGCCCTTTGCTGTTTGGGGCCTGGACATGGTGGGACCATTCAAAACGGCACGAGGAGGCCTAACTCACTTACTTGTCGCGGTGGACAAGTTCAGCAAGTGGATAGAAGAAAAACCCATCAAGAAGTTGAATGGTCCTACGGCAGTGACTTTCATCGCTGACATCACGACTCGGTACGGCGTACCACACAGCATCATCACCGACAACGACACAAATTTTGCCAAAGGCGCCTCGCCCGCTTTCGCGCGACGCAAGGCATCCGACCGACTTAGCATCCGCTGCCCATCCGCAGTCAAACGGCTAGGTGGAGCGAGCGAACGGCCTCATCCTCGTTCGCATCAAGCCTCGATCGGTCGAACCATTGAGCGCTCGCCGGCTGCTGGCTTGAGGAGTTGCTACCGTCCTCCGAGTCTCGCGACGACTCCAAACAAGTCAACTAGCTTCACACCTTCTTCCTCGCTTCACGGTGCCAAGCCGCCATCCCAACGGATATAGAGTTCGACTTCCCGCGAGTCACCATGTACACCAAGAGGAAGCGTAAGAAGCACGCCAAGACGGCGCCGATCTCCGGAAGAGGGCCGCTGCCGGCACTCAGCGGTCCAAAGATCTACCAAAGCAGAGCTCGCGCCGCTACTACAACAAGAAGGTCAAGCCAAGATCATTCCTAGAGGGCGACCTTGTGCTCCGCTGTTCCAAATAACAGCCGCCAAAGACAAGTCGTCGCCGCTTTGGGAAGGCCCATTCATCATCGAAAGAGCTAGGCAATGACTCCTACTACTCGATCGACGCCGTAAGCCCCGAGCACGCAAGAGGGACGACTCGCAAAGAGACGGAGCGGCTATGGAATGCTAATCTCCTCCAAGATTTTACAGCTTGATGCAGTATGTACCACGCTACCCTTTGTGTTTAAAGTACCAAGATTCGGGCCCCGAGACGAGCTCGGGACTGCCTCTTTGTTATCTCAGATGATAAGAATTATGCCTTTGAGTATGTTACTCTTTATTATGCTATTTGGCACCGGGCTCGACTAGTCGGCCCGGGGACTCGCCGCCTTTGGGCTATGAAATGCTTCCTGCAGTCAGACAAGTAACGTGCGGTGCCTAAGCCGTCTCCTGCCAGAAGCCGTAGCTCATAGAGCGACTGTTTGGTGGGCAGGAGTAAGGTAGAACGGGCGCCCACACGAAAAAATGGCTAAGGACCCAAAGCATAAACATAGTTTAAATCGGCTCCCAGCCCGTTTCGCAAAACCGACTCTTAAGTAGTCGGCTTGCCGCTTTCTACCCAACTTGCTTAACGACTCTAAAAAAATGGCCAAGTACTTGCCTTCCCAAAGGTAGCCAAGCACTTGACCTAGACGGCAGTCCGCAGAGCGGTTGCCCGATGGGCAAGGCGGTATTTAAGGGAAGGCGGCAAAGGAAAAAGCCACAAGAGCAATAAGCAAGAAAAGATAAAATTAGAATAATATTTACACAAGCTTAGGCCCTTGGCCGGATCTTCGGACAGAAGTTCAGAATACACCCTGTGGGTGGAATTGTGCAAATTAACAAGTTCTTTTAAAAGACTAGCAAACAGATAAAATAAAGGCAAGGCAGCGGCCTAAGAAGCGGCAGATGGGGTTGGAAGGCCGGAGGCGGCGGCGGCGTCAGGTGCCGGGGCGGCCGGCTGGGCGGTCTCGGCTTGATCGTCTCCGACGGCAGCCGGCCCAGACGGGCGCGCTCGTTGTCGAGGCGCGGTCGAGCTGAGGCTGGTCGCCCGCTCCGCCTTCCGGGCGCCCATGTCGCTCTCCGCCCTCCGCCTCGCCTTCATCGCTGGCGCCGAGTCGATCACCTCCGCCGAGTCTCGTCAGTAGTCCGGGTTCATCTCAACCACTCGGGCGGGCTTTCCCACCGCCTTTCAGCCCGCCAGAACGAAGACGCTGGTGTCCGTAGTCGGCGATCGCCACCGCGACGCCGACGAGGGCGCCCTCCGCGCCAGCAGCTCCGCTGGCTTCGACCGAACGCGACCAGCCGGTCCAGATCCAGTCCCGATACCACGCTTGATTTAACCTGTGGCTCGGCGAGCTCCAGCCCGAGCCGCGGAACCCTTGCAGGCCTCAAGACGGCCAACCGCGACCTCCAGCCAGTCGGCGGTCCGGCTGGGAGTGCGCAGAACCGGCATATCCGGCCACAGAGCAGCGATCGCCTGGGCGCCGGCACGCTGAAGACGGCGCAACATCCGATGGGCCGGCCGCAGACGGGCCTCGATGCTCAGAAGCTGCTCATCAAGGGTCCGGGGGGCGTTGGCTGCGATCTCAGCACCACCCGCCCTTCGCGCCTCGCGATCAGCCTCGATGGCTTGATTGGCCGCCTGCGTGTGACCGGGAAGAAGTCTGCCAAGAAGAAGAAGAAGCAAGTCAGAAAAACAGGAGTCGGCCTGACCCATAGTCGGCGACCCAAAAGAAAAAGTAAAAGCGAACTCACCATCGACGATATCCTCGATTTCGTGGAAGCCGGAGGTCAGCGCGCTTCCTGCCGGGTCCAGTGAGGAGCGCCGCCTCAAATTCGCTAGGAGAGCGGCCTCTTTATTCTCTCGCCTCAGCCAAGCCGCCGCCTTGACCAGCTCCTCTCGCTCCGCTAGCTGCGAGCCAACAGGTCGCGCTCAAGGGCGAAGCTTGCCGACTCCTCCTCTTTGGCGCGCAAAGCGTGTCGGCTGCACTCAGCTGCCCCCAAGAGTGGCGTTGGACTCAAGAATAAAAGAAGAAGGACGCCAAGTCGCCAACTAAGAAGATCGCCAGAAGATCCGCCCGATCACAGCAGCCGACCAATCTCGGGATTACAGCCAGCGGTGCGCCAGCCACGCCTCGCCAAGAAGAAAACTCACCTCGCCTCGCCAAGTCGGCAGTCCGCTTGCTCAGCTCCTCAACGCTATGGTTGAAGGTAGTGGCACGGAGGTTGTGATACTCCCGCGACAAGAGTTTCGCATAAAGGTAAAACTTGAGGCACAGCAATAGAGTTCCGAGTCACCGCCAGCAGCCGCCCAAACTCGGGATTACACTCAGCAGGAGGCCGCCGCCTCACGAGAAGAGCAAGAAAAGTTCAAAATAAACATACCCGCACGGGCGGATTGCGATGCCAGTGCGCTTTGGAGAGGTTCTCGATGGCGCCGCCTCAGCCCGCAGCTTTGCTCGACGCCCGTAAGCGCCGTGTTCAGCGGGCCTGCTGCCTCCTCCTCGCACCCACCCAATGGGCGCGGGTTTGTCGCCGGTGTCGAATGGCCGAAGCTGGCGGCGCCGGTCTCAAAGGGGCGCGCCAAGTCGCTTTCAAGGCGGCGTCTACCGGCAAGGCGATTTGAAGAAGCAGCTGCGCCACGGCCTCGCTGCTGCTCGGCGGCACAGCGGGTCCGCCGCTGCTTGCCTCGCGGCCTCGGACTGCGGTGGAGGCGGCGGAGGTGGCGCGCCGCGCCTATAGGGAGACTCGCCGCTTTCCTCTCTCGCGACGGGACCTCACCGCCGACTCCTCCGACCGCCTGTGAACTCCGGGCGGCGGTGGCGCAGAGCTCAACGGGGTGACGAGCAGCGCCGACTGGAGGCGCGCGGCCTCCTTGGCTCGCCTCTTGGCTGCAGCGGCGGCTTCGACCTCCTCCAGATTTTTCTGGGCGGAAGCTGCCGCCTTCTCAGCCTCCGCCTTCCCCAGACGGGCGGCCTCCTCCTCGTCACGCTTCTCCTGCGCATTCCGCTCCGTTGCCTCCCGGAGGGCGGCCGCAGGGTCAACCCACCGACTATTGGCGGACGTCTCCGCCGACCCCATGACGGAGGCGGCGGCGACCCTCTCCAGGGTGAGGGGATCCCTGATGAGAAAAAGACACGTAAAGACTTGGACAAGACGGAACAGAAGAAACACGACAAAATAAAAAGTACTTACGCGGAGACCAGCGGTCGCTTCTTCACTTCCTTACGGAAGCGGTTAGCCTTCGCGACCGCCTCTTCGCGCTGGGTCGCGGCGGCCGTCCCCCTGAATTTCTTCGCCCGGCCAACTGGCAGACTCGGCCCGGCCCGACGCTTCTTCGCGCCGCCTCGACCACCCAAGGCGGCGGAGGAGCTCGCTGTAACGCCCCGGATTCGATGCGCCAGGTGTCCATCAGTTATTCGCCGTCTTTGCTATGTCTTGTGCTTGCGTGTTGCACTTTGCCATGTCATCATCTGCATTTCATATCATGTCATCATGTGCATTTCTTTTTGCATACGTGTTAGTCTCATGCATCCGAGCATTTTCCCCGTTGTCCGTTTTGCAATCCGGCACTCCTATGTCTCCCGCGCTCCCTTTTACCTCTTTTCGTGTGTGGGTATTAAACTTTCTCGAATGGCCGAGGTTTGTCAAGCGGCCTTGGTATAGCACCGTAGACCGCTGTCAAGTTTCGTGCCATTTGGAGGTCGTTATACTCCAACGGTTAACCGGTAACCGCAAAAGCCTCTTTGTGTGCAGCCCAACACCCTTCCAAAGTGGTCCAAAACCCACCTAACTCCTCTCCATGCTCTCGGTCGTTCGATCACGATCGCGTGGGTCGAAACCGCACCTCATTTGGACTCTCCTAGCTCCCTCTACCTATAAATATGTGTCCTCCCCGTCCAAATCGCAGATGAAACCCTAAAACCTCCTCCAGCCCACGGACATGTCCACGACGGCCGGACACGCCCAGCCGCCACCTCGCCTCCGCCAATCACCCCTGCCACGCCACCCCGCCGCCTCTCCTCCAACCGCACCGCGCCACGTCCCCTCTCTCTCTCTCACACCGCCCCACTGGCCCATCAGAGCCCGCCTGCCCGAGCCATCGCGCCTCCCGGCCGGATCTCCGCGCGCCTCCGCTCCTCCTGTCGCCACGCCCGGCGCAGGCTGGCCGCCGCCATACAGCGCCCGGCGCCGCCCCTCACCGCTTCGTCCCCTGGCCGGCTGTCTCGCCGCTGCCACGGCCGTGGCTTCTCGCCGGCGCCAAGGCGCGCCCGGCCTGGCTTGGCTCGCCAGGCCGCGCTGGCGTCCCGGCCGCCCCGAGCCGGGCGGCCTCCTCCCCGCCGCCCGGCCCTCTCCGCAGCCAAGCGCGCCTGTCTCCGGCGTGCCTCGACTTCCATGCAAGTCAACCCTAGATCCAGTTTCGGAGGTGATAATTTCCTTAAGTCCCCGAATCTGCTAATATTTTTGTGCATTTTCATCATGCCATAACTCTGCATCCGTAGCTTCGTTTCGTGCGTGTAATATTTCAAATTGTTCGTCTCGAAGAGTAGATCATTTCATCTCATTGCATCATTTTCATTTGAGCTCATCTTGATGCCCGAAATGCTGTTGGAAGAGTGCTATGTGATGTTAGTTTCGCTTTCTTAATGTAACATGCACTTTGTCATTTTGCCATGATTGATGTGTGCATCCTATGAACTTGAGTCCTACATGTGTTTTGTAATATGCCATGCCATCTTTCCAGGGTTTATGCCATGTATTTTTGTGATCTCTGTGGTGACTAGCACAAGCATGCAAACTAGGCATCTTGATGTTGCTGTTTTAGTTCCTGCTCACTGATATTTTTATGCCATGTTAACTTGATGCTACCGAGAGATCCATGCATATTTTGAGATACTTCAGTAAGGATGTTTTGTTCTACATGTCTTGCTCTATCCATCCATGCCCTTGTTTGCAATTATGGAGTGCCATAGCTTGAGTCAATCGAGCTCTACTTTTGCTATAAAATGTTTCCTGGCAGATTGTTTACATGTTATTCAATTTTGCCAAGGTTGTTGTAGTTGATCCAAGCATCCTATGATGTTGTTCTTCCCATGTATAGCTTCTATAATATGTCTTCTTGCTGTGAGTTGCCTTGCCATGCCATGTATTGCTCTGTGGTGAGTGATTCAAGCTCACCAACATGCCTACTTATCGTTGTTCCTGCCATGTTTAAATCTGTAATATAACTTGCCATGTTTACATGGGTGCCATCATATTTTCTGATCCTTTTTGGCTTATGGTCAGTAAGGGACTTTTGTTCTATGCATTTAGTAGATTCATGCCATGCCTTTGTTTGCCATGTTAAGTTCCTGTAGCATGTTGTTTTATAGCTCTAAACATTGCAACCTGATGTTATTTCTGCCAATGCCTGAAACTGTTATTATTTGCAATCTTGCCATGTGTTTTTGAGCATGTTCTAGTGATTTCTGGAGATAGCTCAGTGTTCATGTTTTGTAATGCTTTACCTGTACATCATGCCCATGCCTTTTGTTATTATGTTAAGATGCTGTAGCTTGTTGTTTTGATGCTTGCAATATGCCTAGTTGCTGTTTTGGACAGATTGTTGTCATGACTTGTATAGAGTGTATGTGTTGAACCGCTGTCTGCTTTTGAGTGTGCTCTATATGAAACTTGCTTAGAATTGCATGTAGCTTCATATTATCATGTTGCATCCTTGTTTTGAGGTGTTTGCTTGATGTTTGTATGCATTTTGCATCAATGCCATGTTTAACTTGTTTTGCTCATATCTTCTTAGGCCGTAGTCTCAATCTAATGAACTTTATATGTAACTTGACTAGAATTTCGTGTAGATCATCGTGGTGCATCTTCAATTGATGTTTAACAACTTGAACATAAAGTTATTCAGATCTGGACCAATTTCGAAATTTGCATACGAGGACTTACCGGAATTGTTATATGTTGCTTCCGGCCTCATTTAAACTTGTTTTGATGTGTTGCTCGTGTTTGCATCATCTCTTGCCATGAGTAGCTTCATCCAGCTTTGTCATGCATCATGCTTGATTGTGCATCATGTCTTGTTCATGTGTGGTGTGTTTACTATGTTGTGTGCTTCTTCTTGTTAGTTCCTGTTTCGCTATGCGTCGTGAGGATTCGCTCATCTACGCTTGGTTCGGCTTCATCCGCTCATCTTCTTCATGGACTCGTTCTTCTTCCTAGCGGGATTTCAGCCAAGATGACCGCTACCCTGGATCTCATTACTATCATTGCTATGCTAGTTACTTCGTTTCTATCGCTATGCTGCGCTACCTATTACCTGTTCCTCAAGCCTCCCAAATTGCCATGTCAGCCTCTAACCTTTTGCACCCTTCCTAGCAAACCGTTGTTTGGCTATGTTACCGCTTTGCTCAGCCCTCTTATAGCGTTGTTAGTTGCAGTGAAGATGAAGTTTGTTCCTTGTTGAACATGGAGATGTTGTTCCTTGTTGGAACATGTTTACTTGTTGGGATATCACAATATATCTATTGTTTAATTAATGCATCTATATACTTGGTAAAGGGTGGAAGGCTCGGCCTTATGCCTGGTGTTTTGTTCCACTCTTGCCGCCCTAGTTTCCGCCATATCGGTATTATGTTCCCGGATTTTGTGTCCCTAACGCGGTCGGGTGATTTATGGGACCCCTTGACAGTTCGCTTTGAATAAGACTCCTCCAACAAGGCCCAACATTGGTTTTACATTTGCCTCACCTAGCCCTTTTTCCCTTGGGAGTCGCGCTCTCGAGGGTCATCTTATTTTACCCCCGGCCAGTGCTCGTCGTGAGTGCTGGTCCAAACCGTCGACCGCCGGTGGCCACCAGGGCAACTCGGGTTCGCCACCGAAGTTTGGACAATCCGTGTGCCCGAGAACGAGATATGTGCAGCTCCTATCAGGATTTGTCGGCACATTCGGGCTGCTTTGCTGGTCTTGTTTTATTACTGTCGAAATGTCTTGTAGCCGGATTCCGAGACTGATCGGGTCTTCCGGGAGAAGGAATATCCTTCATTGATCGCGAGAGCTTATCATGGGCTGTTGGGACACCCCGCAGGTATAAACTTTCGAGAGTCGTGCCTGCGGTTATGTGGCAGATGGGAATTTGTTAATATCCGATTGTAGTAAACTTGAAGCAAACTCTTCTAAAATACACCAACCGTGTGCGTAACCGTGAGTGTCTCTTTTCGGGGTTGATCGAGAGGAGAACACGGTTTCTGGGTTATGTCTGACGTAAGTAGGAGTTCAGGATCACTTCTTGATCATTACTAGTTGACGACCGTTCCTTTGTTTCTCTTCTCGCTCTCATTTGCGTTGGTTAGCCACCATATATGCTTAGTCGCTGCTGCAACCTCACCACTTTACCCCTTCCTTTCCCTTTAAGCTTGCTAGTCTTGATACCCATGGTAATGGGATTGCTGAGTCCTCGTGGCTCACAGATTACTACACCACCAGTTGCAGGTACAGGTTATGCGATGATCATGACGCGAGAGCGATGCTTGCTTGTCTTGAGTTCTTCTTCTGCTTCTTCGATCAGGGGATAGGTTCAAGGTCGGCAGCCTGGGCTAGCAGGGTGGATGTCGTTTGAGCTTCTATTTATGTTTCATCCGTAGTCGGATGTTGATGTTGTATGATGTTGATGTATTCTTGTGGCATTTGTGCCTTATGTATGTATCCCCATCTATTATGTAATGTTGATGTAATGATATCCACCTTGCAAAAGCGTTTCAATATGCGGGTCTATCCTTGGTGGGACCTTCGAGTTCCTTTTGGATAGGGTCGCATATTGGGCGTGACAAGTTGGTATCAGAGCCTCGACCGACCCTAGGAGTCCCCTTGATTGATCGTGTAGTTTGGCCGCATTTGAGTCTAGAATAAAACTTTTCGGAGTCTAGTTATATCGGAGAGTAGGATTCTTTTTACTCCTTAGCCCCTTCGTCGCTCTGGTGAGGAATCTTGACGTAGGTGTTTTGAATTACTCCTCTTCCCCTTCAAATTTTCTTTAGGTTCACGCAGTTGGTTTTCCGATCGTTGGTTCTCATCTCTTTTCATTCGGCGCATTTCTCTTCGAGTGGATTCGACCCTCGTTGTCTTTTGCAAGATCAGTCGTCAGTTCTTTCTCTCTCGTTGTTGTTTTCCTGTCCGAAGTTGTCCTTGTTTTTTTTCCCGCCCTCCCACCCTTTTCTTCCCGGAGTTTGCCTTTCTCCCGACCATCTATTTCATTCGTGTGGAGTCTCTTCAGTCTTCCATCAATTATTTCAACCGGTGAATTCTCGTCTTGTTCGTCATTCTTCATCTCTTTCTTTTCCGATGCACTCAATTCAAGTTTTTTTCGGGTTGATCATATTCTTTTCCTCGAAGTGTTTTTCCTGCTCGTTCGCCTCTCGCCAGTTTATCCTTCCGGTGTGTGCAAGACATCTCAGGAGATTCGCCTGTGTTCGAATTAATTCGAGGTTGTCACCTCATTCAAATATTTCAATTGTTCTGGTGCATCATCTATCTCTCCAACAATCCTTTTCAACGGTGTTTCTTTTAGTGGCCCCTAACCCACAGGTCTTTTTCCAGGATCTTACCTGACTCTTCTATTTTCCCGGAGTTATTCTCAAATCCTTTTCGTAGTTTGACGTAAGTATGAATTTCACCAGTCAGACACCTTTCCAAGGTCGATTCCAAATCTTTTTCATTGTTGGCTCAACCTTTTCGGTTTTCATTCTTCCGGAGTATCTCATTAATTTTGGTGGTGTTTATCGTCGTACTTTGAAGATCGAAGTAGAGTTTCTCTTAAATCTTGTCCGTTCCCCCGGAGATTCATGGCGCTAGCTCGATGTTATCCTATCTAATTGTTTCCAGTCATGTAAATTCTTTTCATCCATCCGGAGTATTTCAGAAGTTGATTTCTATTTCTTTTTATCCGGAGGCCTCCATTTCGGAAGATTTCTTCGTTCTAAGTTTTCAGCTTCGTTCATATCAATATTCTTCCGGTGCTTCGTTCAAGTATTCTTCTATCAGTTCGCGATCTCTTCGTTCTCTTGCATTTAAATTCCCTCAAGTATCTTCGTGCTTTTCTAATTCTTCCGGCGATCCATTCTCTTCTCTTTGTTCATTTTCATTTTCACGGTGGTTCGGTCAAGATTCTTTTTCCTTGACTATCATTTTAATTCATTTGTTCTTTCCAATCCTACTGGTGGTTCATGAAGACTTTCTCAAGTTTTGTGCGATGTTTCCCCTTAATCCTTTTTCAACGAGAATAAGTAAGATGCGAAATCCATTGTTTGTCATCAATTTAATTTGATGAAGGATAAGCATACAATAAATCTTTTCTTATTCCATCCAAGTGAGTAATCCCTTCCTTCGGAGTTTGTTCATGAGGAATAAATTCTAGTTCCAAGTGTTTTCATCTTTTCTTTTCCGGAGTTCAATTATTTCCTTGGTCATTTCGTCGGAAACTCCATCTAAATCATCGCAAGGCTCATCTTATTCTTTCTTCCTTCATGTTATCTCATCATCCTTTTTGTTACCGGAGTTCTTCATGGTGGCTCGTCATGATTTAATTCATTCTTCAAGTGTTCATCAAGATTCTTTTGGAGAAATTCAAGTACCTTTTCTTCTTGCATCTCAAGTGCAATTAAATCTTCAGATTCTTTTGAACTGGAGTTTTGCATTTCTTCGCTCTTCTATGCTATCCAATCATTTCCGCTTGTGGCGGTTATCACCTTATGATCTTGAGATGTTCTCCATAAGTCCACAACAAGTTTATTCTTTTCGTTGTTGATTTTCTCAACAACTCCGCTCAAACCTTCCTTCTAAAGATGCTTTCAATTTCATTCATGCACAAGTTGTCACTTTCTTCTCCGCTCTTTTAATTCAACTTTTTCCAATTCTTCCAGAGGTATTATGCTGCTTATGTCGTCAAGTGTCATCCCATCTTGTGAAGTTCATGTTCTATTCTTTCCTTGTTCAACCGGAGTGCTACCTAAATCGCTTTCAGTCCTATTCGTTTCTTTTCTCATTCTAACCACTCCGTTAGAACGAGTGTTTTCATAGTCCTTGTGATTCCGTGAGCTTTTGATTCTCGCCATTCTCGCTGCTCCTCTCTTCTTCTCGAGTGCTCTCGATTCTTTACCTCTTCTCTCTGCGGCTCTTGCTTCACCTCATCCTTTTCCCTTCCGTCTCGGTCCTAAGATCTCGGACGAGATCTCTTGTTAGTGGAGGAGTGTTGTAACGCCTCGGATTCGATGCGCCTGTGTCCGCCGCTTATTCGCCGCCTTTGCTATGTCTTGTGCTTGCGTGTTGCACTTTGCCATGTCATCATCTGCATTTCATATCATGTCATCATGTGCATTTCTTTTTGCATACGTGTCTCTCATGCATCCGAGCATTTTCCCGTTGTCCGCTTTTGCAATCCGCACTCCTATGTCTCCCGCGCCCCTTTTACCTCTTTTCGTGTGTGAGTATTAAACTTTCTCGGAATGGCCCGAGGTTTGTCAAGCGGCCTTGGTATAGCACCGGTAGACCGCCTGTCAAGTTTCGTGCCATTTGGAGGTCGTTTGGTACTCCAACGGTTAACCGGTAACCGCAAAAGCCTCTTTGTGTGCAGCCCAACACCCTTCCAAAGTGGCCCAAAACCCACCTAACTCCTCTCCATGCTCTCGGTCGTTCGATCACGATCGCGGTGGCGAAAACCGCACCTCATTTGGACTCTCCTAGCTCCCTCTACCTATAAATATGTGTCCTCCCCGTCCAAATCGCAGATGAAACCCTAAAACCTCCCTTCTCGCCCATGCCGGAGATGTCCACCGACGGCCGGACACGCCCAGCCGCCACCTCGCCCGGCCAATCACCCCCTGCCACGCCACCCCGCCGCCTCTCCTCCAACCGCACTGTACACGCCCCCCTCTCTCTCCCCGCCACAGCAGTTCTTGCTGGGCCCATCAGAGCTCCGCCTGCCCGAGCCGCCAAGGCCCTGCCCGGATCTCCGGGCGCCTCCCGCCTCCCGTCCGCCCACGCGCTGCAGGCCGCCTCCGCCAGAAGCGCCCGCTGGCGCCGCCACCGCTGGGTCTGCCCGGCCGACCTGTCTCGCCGCTTCACGGCGTGCTCATTGGCGCCCGCGCCGGCCGCCTCACGCCAGCCGGGTGCCGCAGCGTCCCTGCCGCCCGAGCCGGCGGCCTCTCCTCCGGCCGCCTGCCCTCTCCGCAGCAGCGCGCCCTGTCTCCGGCGTGCCTCGACTTCCGTAAGTCAACCCTAGATCCAGTTTCGAGGTGATAATTTCCCTAAGTCCCGAATCTGCTAATGTTTTCGTGCATTTTCATCATGCCATAACTCTGCATCCGTAGTCTGCTTTCGTGCATGTAATATGTCAAATTGTTCGTCTCAAAGATTAGATCATTTCATCTCATTGCATCATTTTCATTTGAGCTCATCTTGATGCCCGAAATGCTGTTGGAAAAGTGCTATGTGATGTTAGTTTCGCTTTCAATGTAACATGCACTTTTGTCATTTTTGCCATGATTGATGTGTGCATCCTATGAACTTGAGTCCTACATGTGTTTTGTAATATGCCATGCCATCTTTCCAGGGGTTTATGCCATGTATTTTTGTGATCTCTGTGGTGACTAGCACAAGCATGCAAACTAGGCATCTTGATGTTGCTGATTTTAGTTCCCTGCTCACGATATTTTTATGCCATGTTAACTTGATGCTACCGAGAGATCCATGCATATTTTGAGATACTTCAGTAAGGATGTTTTGTTCTACATGTCTTGCTCTATCCATCCATGCCCTTGTTTGCAATTATGGAGTGCCATAGCTTGAGTCAATCGAGCTCTACTTTTGCTATAAAATGTTTCTGGCAGATTGTTTACATGTTATTCAATTTTGCCAAGGTTGTTGTAGTTGATCCAAGCATCCTATGATGTTGTTCTTCCCATGTATAGCTTCTATAATATGTCTTCTTGCTGTGAGTTTCCTTGCCATGCCATGTATTGCTCTGTGGTGAGTGATTCAAGCTCACCAACATGCCTACTTATCGTTGTTCCTGCCATGTTTAAATCTGTAATATAACTTGCCATGTTTACATGGGTGCCATCATATTTTCTCGATCCTTTTGGCTTATGGTCAGTAAGGGACTTTTGTTCTATGCATTTAGTAGATTCATGCCATGCCTTTGTTTGCCATGTTAAGTTCCTGTAGCATGTTGTTTTATAGCTCTAAACATTGCAACCTCGATGTTATTTCCGCCAATGCCCAAACTGTTATTATTTGCAATCTTGCCATGTGTTTTGAGCATGTTCTAGTGATTTCTGGAGATAGCTCAGTGTTCATGTTTTGTAATGCTTTACCTGTACATCATGCCCATGCCTTTTGTTATTATGTTAAGATGCTGTAGCTTGTTGTTTTGATGCTTGCAATATGCCTAGTTGCTGTTTTGGACAGATTGTTGTCATGACTTGTATAGAGTGTATGTGTTGAACCGCTGTTCGCTTTTGAGTGTGCTCTATATGAAACTTGCTTAGAATTGCATGTAGCTTCATATTATCATGTTGCATCCTTGTTTTGAGGTGTTTGCTTGATGTTTGTATGCATTTTGCATCAATGCCATGTTTAACTTGTTTTGCTCATATCTTTTAGGCCGAGTCTCAATCTAATGGACTTTATATGTAACTTGACTAGAATTTCGTAGATCATCGTGGTGCATCTTAAATTGATGTTTAACAACTTGAACATAAAGTTATTCAGATCTGGACCAATTTCGAAATTTGCATATGAGGACTTACCGGAATTGTTATATGTTGCTTCCGCCTCATTTAAACTTGTTTTGATGTGTTGCTCTTGTTTGCATCATCTCTGCCATGAGTAGCTTCATCCAGCTTTGTCATGCATCATGCTTGATTGTGCATCATGTCTTGTTCATGTGTGGTGTGTTTACTATGTTGTGTGCTTCTTCTTGTTAGTTCCTGTTTGCTATGCGATCGTGAGGGTTCGCTCATCTACGCTTGGTTCGGCTTCATCCGCTCATCTTCTTCATGGACTCGTTCTTCTTCCTAGCGGGATTTCAGCCAAGATGACCGCTACCCTGGATCTCATTACTATCATTGCTATGCTAGTTACTTCGTTTCTATCGCTATGCTGCGCTACCTATTACCTGCTCCTCAAGCCTCCCAAATTGCCATGTCAGCCTCTAACCTTTTGCACCCTTCCTAGCAAACCGTTGTTTGGCTATGTTACCGCTTTGCACAGCCCTCTTATAGCGCTGTTAGTTGCAGGTGAAGATGAAGTTTGTTCCTTGTTGAACATGGAGATGTTGTTCCTTGTTGGAACATGTTTACTTGTTGGGATATCACAATATATCTATTGTTTAATTAATGCATCTATATACTTGGTAAAGGGTGGAAGGCTCGGCCTTATGCCTGGTGTTTTGTTCCACTCTTGCCGCCTCTAGTTTCCGCTATATCGGTATTATGTTCCCGGATTTTGCGCCCCTAACGCGGTCGGGTGATTTATGGGACCCCTTGACAGTTCGCTTTGAATAAGACTCTCCAACAAGGCCCAACCTTGGTTTTACATTTGCCTCACCTAGCCCTTTTTTCCCTTGGGAGTCGCGCCTCGAGGGTCATCTTATTTTACCCCCGGCGGTGCTCGTCGTGAGTGCTGGTCCAAACCGTCACCGCCCGGTGGCCACCAGGGGCAACTCTGGGTTCGCCACCGGAAGTTTGGACAATCCGGTGTGCCTTGAGAACGAGATATGTGCAGCTCCTATCAGGATTTGTCGGCACATCGGGCGGCTTTGCTGGTCTTGTTTTATTATCGTCGAAATGTCTTGTAGCCGGATTCCGAGACTGATCGGTCTTCCCGGGAGAAGGAATATCCTTCGTTGATCGCGAGAGCTTATCATGGGCTTGTTGGGACACCCTGCAGGTATAAACTTTTGAGAGCCGTGCCAGCGGTTATGTGGCGATGGGAATTTGTTAATATCCGTTGTAGTAAACTTGAAGCAAACTCTTCTAAAATACACCAACCATGTGCGTAACCGTGAGTGTCTCTTTTCGGGTTGATCGAGAGGAGAACACGGTTTCGGGTTATGTCTCGACGTAAGTAGGAGTTCAGGATCACTTCTTGATCATTACTAGTTGACGACCGTGCCTTTGTTTCTCTTCTCGCCTCATTTGCGTTGGTTAGCCACCATATATGCTTAGTCGCTGCTGTAACCTCACCACTTTACCCCTTCCTTTCCCTTTAAGCTTGCTAGTCTTGATACCCATGGTAATGGGATTGCTGAGTCCTCGTGGCTCACAGATTACTACACCACCAGTTGCAGGTACAGGTTATGCGATGATCATGACGCGAGAGCGATGCTTTCTTGTCTTGAGTTCTTCTTCTGCTTCTTCGATCAGGGGATCGGTTCAAGGTCGGCAGCCTGGGCTAGCAGGGTGGATGTCGTTTGAGCTTCTGTTTATGTTTCATCCGTAGTCGGATGTTGATGTTGTATGATGTTGATGTATTCTTGTGGCATTTGTGCCTTATGTATGTATCCCCATCTATTATGTAATGTTGATGTAATGATATCCACCTTGCAAAAGCGTTTCAATATGTGGGTCTATCCTTGGTGGGACCTTCGAGTTCCTTTTGGATAGGGTCGCATATTGGGCGTGACACTCGCGCCTGGATGGCCGGCTTGAAGGAAATATGCCCTAGAGGCAATAATAAAGTTATTATTTATTTCCTTATACCATGATAAATGTTTATTATTCATGCTAGAATTGTATTAACCGGAAACATAATACATGTGTGAATATATAGACAAACAGTATGTCACTAGTATGCCTCTACTTGACTAGCTTGTTAATCAAAGATGGTTATGTTTCCTAACCATGAACAAGGAGTTGTTATTTGATTAACAAGGTCACATCATTAGTTGAATGATCTGATTGACATGACCCATTCCGTTAGCTTAACACTTGATCGCTTAGTATGTTAATGCTTTCTTCATGACCCATACATGTTCCTATAACTATGAGATTATGCAACCCTGCTTACGGAGGAACACTTTGGTACTACCAAACGCCACAACGAATCGGGTGATTATAAAGGAGTACTACAGGTGTCTCCAAAGGTACTTGTTGGGTTGGCGATTTCGAGATTAGGTTTTGTCACTCCGATTGTCGGAGAGGTATCTCTAGGCCTTCTCGGTAATACACATCACTTAAGCCTTGCAAGCATTACAACTAATGAGTTAGTTGTGAGATGATGTATTACGGAACGAGTAAAGAGACTTACCGTAACGAGATTGAACTAGGTATTGATACCGACGATCAATCTCGGGTAAGTAACATACCGATGACAAAGGGAACAACGATGTCGTTATGCGGTTTGACCGATAAAGATCTTCGAGAATATGTAGGAACCAATATGGGCATCCAGGTTCCGCTATTGGTTATTGACCGAGAATGGTTCTAGGTCATGTCTACATAGTTCTCGAACCCGTAGGGTCCGCACGCTTAACGCTTCGATGATGCTTCATTATGAGTTTATAAGTATTGATGCACCAAGGTTGTTCGAGTCCCGGATGTGATCACAGACATGACGAGGAGTCTCAAATGGTCGAGACATAAAGATTGATATATTGAAGCCTACATTTGACATCGGAAGTGTTCCGAGTGAAATCGAATTTATCGAGTACCGGAGGTTACCGAACCCCCGGAACTACATGGGCCCATAGTGGGCCTTGGAGGAAAGGAGAAAGGGCAGCCCTAGGTGGTCACGCTTCTTTCCCTAGTCCTATTAGGACTAGGAAAGGTGGGCCGCCCCCTCTCTCTCTTTCCTCCGGAATCCTAATCCAACTAGGATTGAGGGGAATCCTACTCCCGGGAGTAGGACTCCCTTGCGCGCCTCCTCCTGGGCCGCCACCTCCCCTTGGCTCCTTTATATACGGGGCAGGGGCACCCCATGACACACAAGTTGATCTACGGATCTTTCCTTAGCCGCAGCGGTGCCCCTTCCACCATATTCCACTTCGCTCATATCGTCATGAGCTTAGGCGAAGCCTCGCGCCGGAGAAGTCATATCGTCGCAGAGCTTAGGCGAAGCCCTGCGCCGGTGGAGCATCAACATCGCCACCACGCCGTCGTCTTGACGGAACTCATCCCCGACACTTTGCTGGATCGGAGTCCGGGATCGCCATCGAGCTGAACGGTGCGTAACTCGGAGGTGCCGTGACGCTCGGTGCTTGGATCGGTCGGATCGTGAAGACGCATTTACTACATCAACCGCGTTGTTATAACGCCCGCTTTCGGTCTCACGAGGGTACGTGGACGGACATTCTCCTCTCGCTATGCCATCACCATGGTCTTGCGTGATCGTAGGAAATTTTTGAAATTACTACGCTCCCCAACAAAGGCATCCGAGCCTGGTTTTATGCGTTGATGTCATATGCACGAGTAGAACACAAGTGAGTTGTGGGCGATATAAGTCATACTACCTACCAGCATGTCATACTTTGGTTCAGCGGTATTGTGAGATGAAGCGCCCGGACCGACATTACGCCAGACGCTTACGCGAGACTGGTTTCACCGCCCGAGCACTCGTTGCTTAAAGGTGACCGCGGTGTCTGCTCTCTCACTTTAGTTGAATCGAGTGTGTCTACGCCCGTCCTTGAGAAGGTTAAAACGGAGTCTATTTGACGAAGTATCGCTGTGGTTTTGATGCGAGGTAAGAACGGTTCTTGCTCAGCCCGTAGCAGCCACGTAAAACTTGCAACAACAAAGTAGAGGACGCCTAACTTGTTTTTGCAGGCATGATGTGATGTGATGTGGTCAAGACGTGATGCTATATTTTATTGTATGAGATGATCATGTTTTGTAACCGAAGTTATCGGCAATCGGCAGGAGCCATATGGTTGTCGCTTATTGTATGAAATGCAACGCTATGTAATTGCTTTACTTTATCACTAAGGAGTAGCGATAGTCGAGAAGCAATAGTTGGCGAGACGACAACGATGCTACGATGGAGATCAAGGTGTCGCTACCGGTGACGATGGTGATCATGACGGTAAGCTTGGCGATGGAGATCACAAGCACAAGATGATGATGACCATATCATATCACTTATATTGATTGCATGTGATGTTTATCCTTTATGCATCTTATCTTGCTTTGTTTGACGGTAGCATTATAAGATGATCTCTCACTAAAATTATCAAGAAGTGTTCTCCTGAGTATGCACCGCTGCCAAAGTTCAAGTAGTACCCACACCACGTGATGATCGGGTGTGATAAGTTCTACGTCCATCTACAACGGTGCAAAACAGTTGCACGCGCAGAATACTCAAAGTTAAACTTGACGAGCCTAGCATATAACAGATATGGCCTCGAACACGGAGACCGAAAGGTCGAGCGTGAATCATATAGTAGATATGATCAACATAGTGATGTTCACCATTGAAACTACTCCGCCTCACGTGATGATCGGACATGGTTTAGTTGATTTGATCACGGATCACTTAGATGACTAGAGAGATGTCTGTCTAAGTGGGAGTTTTTAATATGATTAATTGAACTTAAATTTATCATGAACTTAGTACCGATAGTATTTTGCTTGTCTATGTTTATCGTAGATAGATGGCTCGTCTGTTGTTCCGTTGAATTTTAATGCGCTTTGATGGTAGCAATTACACGGATCGGGTCCGTAATTTGAGGATTATCCTCATTGCTGCACGTAAAAATTACGCCCCGAAGCACCGCTGGGTGACAGTTCTGTCAGAGATGCCGAGCCGGTTGTTGTGAACGCTCGCAAAGCAAAGCTGATGACTACTCAATAGTTCAGGTGCCATGCTTTACGGCTTAGAACCGGTCTTCAACGACGTTTTGAACGCCATGGAGCATATGAGATGTTCCAGGAGTTGAAGTTAATATTTCAAGCAAATGCCCGGATTGAGAGATATGAAGTTCCAATAAGTTCTATAGCTGCAAGATGGAGGAGAATAGTTCACAAGGAGCACATACTCAAAATGTCCGGGTATAACAATCACTTAATTCAGCTGGGAGTTAATCTTCCGGATGATAGTGTCATTGATGAATTCTCCAATCACGCCACCAAGCTACAAGAGCTTCGTGATGAACTATAATATGCAAGGGATGACTAAGACAATTCCTCGAGCTCTTTCGCGATGCTAAAAGCATGGAGGTAGAAATCAAGAAAGAGCATCAAGTGTTGATGGTCAACAAGACCACTAGTTTCAAGAAAAGGGCAAAGGGAAGAAGAAGGAAACTTCAAAAGAACAGCAAGAAAGTTGCTGATCAAGAGAAGAAACCCAAGTCCGGACCTAAGCCTGAAATCGAGTGTTTTACCGCAAGCGATCGACATCGGAAGCGGAACTGCCCCAAGTATTTGGCGGATAAAAAGGATGGCAAGGTGAACAAAGGTATATGTGATATACATGTTATTGATGTGTACCTTACTAGAGCTCGTAGTAGCACTGGTATTTGATACTGGTTCATTGCTAATATTTGCAACTCAAACAGGACTACGGAATAGACGAGCATTGGCAAAGGACGAGGTGACGATGCGCGTGGGAAATGGTTCCAAAGTCAATGTGATCGCGGTCGGCACGCTACCTCTACATCTACCTTCGGATTAGTTTTAGACCTAAATAATTGTTATTTGGTGCCGCGCTGAGCATGAACATTATATCTGGATCTTGTTTAATGCGAGACGGTTATTCATTTAAATCAGAGAATAATGGTTGTTCTATTTATATGAGTAATATCTTTTATGGTCATGCACCCTTGAAGAATGGTCTATTCTTGTTGAATCTCGACAGAGTGATACACATATTCATAATGTTGAAGCCAAAAGATGCAGAGTTGATAATGATAGTGCAACTTATTTGTGGCAATCGCCGCTTAGGTCATATCGGTGTAAAACGATGAAGAAACTCCATACCGATGGGCTTCGAATCACTTGATTATGAATCACTTGGTACTTATGAACCGTGCCTCATGGGCAAGATGACCAAAACGCCGCTTCTCCGAACTATGGAGCGAGCAACTGATTTGTTGGAAATCATACATACCGATGTTTGTGGTCCAATGAATGTTGAGGCACGCGGGGTATCGTATTTTCTCACCTTCACAGATGATTTGAGCAGATATGGGTATATCTACTTAATGAAACACAAATCTGAAACATTTGAAAAGTTCAAAGAATTTCAGAGTGAAGTGGAAAATCATCGTAACAAGAAAATAAAGTTTCTACGATCTGATCGTGGAGGAGAATATTTGAGTTACGAGTTTGGTTTACATTTGAAACAATGTGGAATAGTTTCGCAACTCACGCCACCCGAACACCACAGAGAAATGGTGTGTCCGAACGTCAGAATCGTACTTTACTAGATATGGTGCGATCTATGATGTCTATTTCGATTTACCGCTATCGCTTTGGGGTTATGCTTTAGAGACGGCCGATTCACGTTAAATAGGACACCGCCAAAATCCGCTGAGACGACGCCTTATGAACTGTGGTTTGGCAAGAAACCAAAGTTGTCGCTTAAAGTTTGGGGCTGCGATGCTTATGTAAAGAAACTTCAACCAGATAAGCTCGAACCCAAATCGGAAAATGTGTCTTCATAGGATACCCAAAGGAGACTGTTGGGTACACCTTCTATCACAGATCTGAAGGCAAGATTTTCGTTGCTAAATTCGGATCCTTTCTAGAGAAGGAGTTTCTCTCGAAAGAAGTGAGTGGAGGAAAGTAGAACTTGATGAGATAATCAGATTCTGCTCCCTTATTGGAAAGTAGTTCATCACAAGAAATGGTTCCTGTGACAACTACACCAATTAGTGAGGAAACTAATGATGATGATCATGAAGCTTCGATCAAGTTACTATCGAACCTCGAGGTCAACCAGAGTAAAATACGCACCAGAGTGGTACGGTAATCCTATTCGGAAGTCATGTTACTTGACCATGGCGAACCTACAAACTATGAAGAAGCGATGGTGAGCCCAGATTCGCAAAATGGCTGGAAGCCATGAAATCTGAGATGGGATCCATGTATGAGAACAAAGTATGGATTTTGGTTGACTTGCCCGATGATCGGCAAGCCATTGAAAATAAATGGATCTTTAAGAAGAAGACCGACGCGATGGTAATATAACTGTCTACAAAGCTCGACTTGTTGCGAAAGGTTTTCGACAAGTTCAAGGGGTTGACTACGATGAGACTTTCTCACCCGTAGCGATGCTTAAGTCTGTCCGAATCATGTTAGCAATTGCCGATTTTATGATTATGAAATTTGGCAAATGGATGTAAAACTGCATTCTTGAATGGATTTCTAGAAGAAGAGTTGTATATGATGCAACCAGAAGGTTTTGTCGATCCAAAGGGTACTAACAAAGTGTGCAAGCTCCAACGATCAATTTATGGTCCTGCAAGCCTCTCGAGTTGAATAAACGCTTTGATAGTGTGATCAAAGATATGGGTTTATACAGCACTTTTGGAGAAGCCTGATTTACAAGAAAGTGAGTGGGAGCTCAGAGCATTTCTAATATTATATGTGGACGATATATTATTGATTGGAAATGATATAGAATTTCTGGATAGCATAAAAGGATACTTGAATAAAAGTTTTTCAATGAAAGACCTCGTGAAGTTGCTTATATTGGGCATCAAGATCTATAGAGATAGATCAAGACGCTTAATTGACTTTCACAAAGCACATACCTTGATAAAGTTTTGAAAAAGTTCAAAATGGATCGTGCAAAGAAAGGTTTTTACCTCAGACATAAGGTGTAAGATTGAGTCGACTCAATGCCCGACCACAAGCAGAAGATAGAGAGAAAATGAAAGATGTTCCTATGCTTCAGCCATAGGCTCTATCATGTATGCAATGCTGTGTACCGACACGACGATGCTTAGCTGTAAGCTTGGCAGGAAGGTACCAAAGTAATCCAGAGTGGATCATCGGACAGCGGTCAAGAACATCCCAAAATACCGAAAAGGACTAAGGATATGTTTCTCGATATGGAGGTGACAAAGAGCTAGTCGTAAATGGTTACGCCGATGTAAGTTTTGACACCGATCCGGACGATTCTAAATCGCAAACCGGATACGTGTTTTTATTAAACGGTGGAGCTGTCGGTTGGTGCAGTTCTAAACAAAGCGCCGTGGCGGGATCTACATGTGAAGCGGAGTACATAGCTGCTTGTAGCAGCAAATGAAGGAGTCTCGATGAAAGAGTTCATTTCCGATCTAGGTGTCATACCTAGTGCATCGGGACCGATGAAGATCTTCTCGTGACAATATCGTGCAATTGCCTTGGCAAAGGAATCCAGATTTCACAAGAGGACCAAGCATATCAAGAGACGCTTCAATTCCATTCGGGACCAAGTCCAAGTGGGAGACATAGAGATTTGCAAAATACATACGGATCTGAATGTTGCGATCCATTGACTAAGCCTCTTCCACGAGCAAAACATGATCAGCACCAAGACTCCATGGGTGTTAGAATCATTACTATGTAATCTAGATTATTGACTCTAGTGCAAGTGGGAGATCAAGGAAATATGCCCTAGAGGCAATAATAAAGTTATTATTTATTTCCTTATACCATGATAAATGTTTATTATTCATGCTAGAATTGTATTAACCGGAAACATAATACATGTGTGAATATATAGACAAACAAGATGTCACTAGTATGCCTCTACTTGACTAGCTTGTTAATCAAAGATGGTTATGTTTCCTAACCATGAACAAGGAGTTGTTATTTGATTAACAAGGTCACATCATTAGTTGAATGATCTGATTGACATGACCCATTCCGTTAGCTTAACACTTGATCGCTTAGTATGTTAATGCTTTCTTCATGACCCATACATGTTCCTATAACTATGAGATTATGCAACTCCTGCCATCGGAGGAACACTTTGGTACTACCAAACGCCACAACGAATCGGGTGATTATAAAGGAGTACTACAGGTGTCTCCAAAGGTACTTGTTGGGTTGGCGATTTCGAGATTAGGTTTTGTCACTCCGATTGTCGGAGAGGTATCTCTAGGCCTTCTCGGTAATACACATCACTTAAGCCTTGTAAGCATTACAACTAATGAGTTAGTTGTGAGATGATGTATTACGGAACGAGTAAAGAGACTTACCGTAACTAGATTGAACTAGGTATTGATACCGACGATCGAATCTCGGGTAAGTAACATACCGATGACAAAGGAACAACGATGTCGTTATGCGGTTTGACCGATAAAGATCTTCGAGAATATGTAGGAACCAATATGGGCATCCAGGTTCCGCTATTGGTTATTGACCGAGAATGGTTCTAGGTCATGTCTACATAGTTCTCGAACCCGTAGGGTCCGCACGCTTAACGCTTCGATGATGCTCATTATGAGTTTATAAGTATTGATGCACCAAGGTTGTTCGAGTCCCGGATGTGATCACGGACATGACGAGGAGTCTCAAATGGTCGAGACATAAAGATTGATATATTGAAGCCTACATTTGGACATCGGAAGTGTTCCGAGTGAAATCGAAATTTATCGAGTACCGGAGGTTACCGAACCCCGGAACTACATGGGCCCATAGTGGGCCTTGGAGGAAAGGAGAAAGGGCAGCCCTAGGTGGCGTGCGCCCCCTTCCCTAGTCCTATTAGGACTAGGAAAGGTGGGCCGCCCTCTCTCTCTTTCCTCCCCAATCCTAATCCAACTAGGATTGAGGGGAATCCTACTCCCGGGGAGTAGGACTCCTTTGCGCGCCTCCTGGGCCGCCACCTCCCCTTGGCTCCTTTATATACGGGGCAGGGGCACCCCATGACACACAAGTTGATCTACGGATCTTTCCTTAGCCGTGCGCGGTGCCCCTTCCACCATATTCCACTTCGGTCATATCGTCATGAGCTTAGGCTAAGCCCCGCGCCGAGAAGTCATATCGTCATGAGCTTAGGCGAAGCCCCGCGCCGGTGGAGCATCAACATCATCACCACGCCGTCAGGTCGACGGAACTCATCCCCGACACTTTGCTGGATCGGAGTCCGGGATCGCCATCGAGCTGAACGTGCGTAACTCGGAGGTGCCGTGACGCTCGGTGCTTGGATCGGTCGGATCGTGAAGACGCACGACTACATCAACAACTGTTGTTATAACGCCTCGCTTTCGGTCTACGAGGGTACGTGGACGGACACTCTCCCCTCTCTCTGCTATGCCATCACCATGGTCTTGCGTGATCGTAGGAAATTTTTGAAATTACTACGCTCCCCAACACGGCTTTCGGGCGGCAGGGGGGACGACTTCCTTCGCCGCCGTCGCCGTCGAGCCAATTGACGAAGGTGGCAAGGCCTGAAGTCGCCGGCCCCTTCACCTTGTCGGATTTCGGGTTCCGCAGACCCTTGAGGTTCAACACTGGGTGCGCTAAGATCCAACCCTCCACCGCCTCGCACCTCGCCAATCGCTGGGACCTAAACTACTAAACGGAACAGCACAAGAGACACGAGATTTATATCGTTCAGGCCACCATTGTGGTGTAATACCCTACTCCAAAGGTGTGGTGTGGTGGATTGCCTCTTGGGCTGATGAGGAACAATATAAGGAAGAACAGCCTCGCGAGGGTCTGTTCTTGGCGGTGTGATGAACTACTAGGTGGTGTTCACCGCCTAGCTACTGGTTTCTCGATGAGGATTCCGGTCTCTGCCTTTTCTCTCGATCCCGATGCCCCTAGCTCGAGTGTGGCTACTCCTATTTATAGGCGAAGGCCCCGGCCTCTTCCCAAATATTGAGCGGGAAGGGCGCCAACAATTGGCCATTTTGAAGGGGAACAACGGGTACACTTATCCTGACTAAAGTTGGTCCTCGCCGCCAAAGGCTCGTGATGACGCC
>JAHIAM010006648.1:0-65292 GCA_021605205.1 Aegilops longissima | reverse complement strand
GTAGCAATGACATCAAAAACGGACAATCCATGAAAACATCATGCCAACTATCTTACGATCATGCAAAGCAATATGACAATGAATGCTCAAGTCATGTATATGATGATGATGGAGGTTGCATGGCAATATATCTCGAATGGCTATGGAAATGCCATGATAGGTAGGTATGGTGGCTGTTTTGAGGAAGATATAATGAGGCTTATGTGTGATGAGTGTATCGATCACGGGTTTGGATGCACCGCCAAGTTTGCACCAACTCTGAGGTGAGAAAGGTCAATGCACGGCATCAAGAGGCTAGCAATGATGGAAGGGTGAGAGGCGATAATCCATGGACTCAACATTAGTCATAAAGAACTCACATACTTATTGCAAAAATCTATTAGTCATCGAAACAAAGTACTACGCGATGCTCCTAGGGGATAGATTGGTAGGAAAATACCATCGCCAGTCCCCGACCGCCACTCATAAGGAAGGCAATCAATAAACACCTCATGCTCGACTTAGTTACATAACGGTTTACCATACGTGCATGCTACGGGACTTGCAAACCTCAACAAAAGTATTTCTAAATTTCACAATTACTTAACTAGCACGACTCTAATATCACCATCTTTATGTTGCAAAACTATTGCAAGGAATCAAACATATCATATTCAGCGATCTACAAGTTTATGTAGGATTTTATGACTAACCATGTGATTGACCAGTTCCTGTCATCTCTCTAAATAGATATAAGTGAAGCAAGAGAGTTTAATTCTTTCTACAAAAGATATGCCCACGCTCTAACAAATATAAGTGAAGCAAAAGAGCATTCTACAAATGGCGGTTGTCTAAGTGAAGACAAACAGGCAATCCAAACTTCAAATGATATAAGTGAAGCACATGAAGCATTCTATAAAGCCATACTCAAAAGATATAAGTGAAGTGCAAAGAGCATTCTATAAATAAACCAAGGACTATCTCATACCAGCATGGTGCATAAAATAAAAGCGAAAACTAAAAGCAAAAGACGCTCCAAGATTGCACATATCGCATGAACGAAACGAATCCGAAAACATACCGATACTTGTTGAAGAAAGAGGGGATGCCTTCCCAGCATCCCCAAGCTTAGACGCTTGAGTCTCCTTGAATATTTGCTTGGGTGCCTCGGGCATCCCCAAGCTTGAGCTCTTGCCTCTCTTCCTTCTTCTCACATCGAGACCTTCTCGATCATCGAACACTTCATCCACACAAAACTTCAATGTAAAACTCGTAAGATCCGTTAGTATAATAAAGCAAATCACTACTCTAAGTACTGTTGCAAACCAATTCATATTTTGTTTTTGCATTGTGTCTACTGTAATATAACTTTTCCATAGCTTAATCCACTAGTATAAATTGATAGTTTCATCAAAACAAGCAAACTATGCATCAAAAACAGAATATGTCTAAAACATAACAGTATGTAATAATCTGAACATTCACCATACTTATGATACTTGTAAAATTCTGCCAAAATTAGGAAAATAAACAATTTGTACGAAAGACAGTGCAAAAGAATCAGAACCATTTGACGCTCCAAAGTAAAAAATTAAAATTCACAGACTACAGCCAAAGTTTCTGTCCTGCACCGCACAAACCAACAAGCATTGTAAACATCCTAAAGGCAAACCTTGGCACATTATTTTTATAATACAATGGAATTTTACAAGGGGATAATTATTTTTTTTTGAAAATTTTCTGTAATCAAGATTCACAAAGTTTCCGTGAGCATGAACAAAGTTCAAGGAGCTCTCCCACTTCAACAATGCTTGTCTTTCTCACTTTCACTTTCCTTTTTGAAAAGTTTTTAGGTTCCCCTCTTTATTTTTTTATTTTTAAACTATATGAAAGCACTCAACATAAATAAATGACTCTCTAAAACTTCCGGGTTGTCTCCCTGGCAGCGCTTTCTTTAAAGCCATTAAGCTAGGCATTTAGTGCTCAAGTAATGAATCCACCCGGATCCCAAGGTATATCAAAGCCAATTTTGATTAGCAATGATTTGTAATTTAGTGGTGAGCACAAAGCAACATATATCATGTAATGACAAAGTCTAACTCTCTTCCTATGCATTGGCATGTCATAAAAGAACAATTCATGCACACATAGTAAAGGCCAATGCATAGTATAAACAGTTTCTTGCAATTTTACCATGTTGGAAACATAGAGATTTGGAGATATAGTTCCTCTCTCATAATAATTGCAAGTAGGAGCAGCAAGCACATGCATATTATATCTATCAAAATCATCATGTGCAACGGTAAGAGGCAACCCATCAATATAATCCTTAATAAGTGCAAACTTCTCCGATATAGTATAATCGGGAGAATTCAAAAAGATAATAGGACTATCATGCGTGGGTGCAATAGCAACAATTTCATGTTTAACATAAGGAAGTATAGCAAGTTCATCTCCATAAGCATAATTCATATTGGCATCTTGGCCACAAGCATAGCAAGCATCATCAAAAAGGGATATTTCAAAAGAATCATAGGGATCATAGCAGTCATCATAGCAATCATCCTTCGGTAAGCACGAAGGGGAATTAAACAATGTATGAGTTGAAGAGTTACTATCATTAGAAGGTGGGCACGCGTGATCAATCCGCCTTCCTCCTTTTGTTCTTCGCTTCTTCTCATCATCTTTTTCATCCAATGAGCTCACAGCTTCATCAATTTCTTCTTCCATAGCTTCCTGCAAAATATTAGTCTCTTCTTGGACAACATTAACTTCCTCAATAAATGTATCAATATTGGCATTGAATTTATAATTTTCATAGCAATATCTAAGTATAGAAAAAATTTCAGGTCTGTAAATAGCATCATCAAAAATTTCACATGTTTTAAACAAAGATTATATTTCATAAGCACCCATAAAGGCAACAAATTCTTCTATTTGTTCCACATCATAGTAATCATATATACCTTTAGCGAAGAAGCTAAGGTTTTATTATCATTAAATTTGCATGAAAAGTCAAGGTGTGAGACTTCATCCTAGAGCAACAAGTATAATCATATCTCAAGCATAGTTCCCAAGCATACCAATGCAACGATTAATTTGATCCCATAATAGTTTCTTTTGTGTCGATCGATAATCGCTAAAGTATTCACGTTGATCCAACGTGTCTCCCATTATAAAGTTGAATGTGGTTTTCTCAGGATTATCAAAGTAGTACATAATATCTTTCTCATAATGAGAATCGAGGGTTTTAGGAGTAACCCCATCTACATGAGTAGCAAGTACAGCTAAATTTTTTGGTATTTCGTGTTCCATATCCATAACTAAAGATAGAGAACAACTAAGGACAACAAATAAAAAATTACTTAGTGATAAAGCAAACAAGCACACACGAGAATATTCACCCCACGCTATTGCTCCCCGGCAACGGCGCCAGAAAAAGGTCTTGATAACCCACAAGTATAGGGGATCGCAACAGTTTTCGATAAGTAAGAGTGTTGAACCCAACGAGTAGCTAAAGGTAGAACAAATATTCCCTAAAGTTCTATCGACCACCGATACAACTCTACGTACGCTTGACGTTCACTTTACCTAGAACAAGAATAAAACTAGAAGTACTATGTAGGTGTTTTCGGGTAGGTTTGCAAGAAAATAAAGAGCGCGAAAATAAAGACTAGGGGCTGTTTAGATAAAGATGCAAAAAAGTAAATATAGAGAGTGTGGAAAAGTGGTGGTAGGAGTTGTGGAATTGTCCCTAAGCAACTGACTATGTTACTAGACCGATAATCGCTATTGCAATTTATTTGAGGGAGAGGCATAAGCTAACATACTTTCTCTACTTGGATCATATGCACTTATGATTAGAACTCTAGCAAGCATCCGCTACTACTAAAGATTCATTAAGGTAAAACCTAACCATAGCATTAAAGTATCAAGTCCCCTTTATCCCATACGCAAACAACCTGCTTACTCGGGTCTGTGCTTCTGTCACTCACGCCACCCACCATAAGCAAATCATACACATATTGCAAACCTACAGCGGGAATCCCTCACGCTTGCGCGACACGGAGGGCACAATAGGACGGAACCAATAATAAAATATGCAATTCAAACCAATCATAGCAATTCATCAATCACCGATAGGACAACGAAAGTCTACTCAGACATCATAGGATGGCAACACATCATCGGAAAATAATATGAAGCATAAAGCACCATGTTCAAGTAGAGGGTACAGCGGGTTGCAGGAGAGTGGACCGCTGAATATAGATGGGGGAAGGTGATGGAGAAGTTGGTGAAGATGGTGGAGGTGTTGGTGAAGATCATGGTGATGATGATGGCTCTTGCAGCGCCTCAAGGCCACTGGAAGCAAGGGGAGAGAGCCCCTTCTTCTTCTTCTTCCTTGACCTCCTCCCTAGATGGGAGAAGGGTTTCTCCGTCCTTGGCTCTCTATGGCGTGAGGGGCGAGAGCCCTCCGATATTGGATATATCTCTGCTTTCGTGTTCTGCTCGCTCGCTTTCACCGCTTTCACGATATATGGAGATCCGTGAATCTGATTGCCCTGAAACCTTCGCAGTGATTTTTTTCCGAATATTAGCTTTTTGCGGCAGAAGAAGAGCTGCAATCGCTTTACGGTGGGCTCACGAGTGTAGGGGCGCGCTTCACCTCGTGCCCACCTTGGACACCGGTTTGCGCTGATTTTCCTTCCATATTTTCCATATTTTCCAAAATAAGTCTGGCCTGCTTTTATCCCGCTTTGGACTCCGCTTGATATGGATATTCCGCCAAACCAAAACATGCAAATGTATAGGACCGCACTGCACCGGATCAATATGCTAGTCCCAAAAATAATATAAAAAGTTTCAAAATGTATATGAAAGTTGAATAATATTGGCAAGGAACAATCAAAAATTATAGATACGACGGAGACGTATCAGCGGACTGCGTCCGCTGCCCCGCCAGAGTGCTCTTCGGCGGCTCCACCGCTCCGGTGTCCTTGGCCACCCCCTTGCCCTTGGCGGATTTTGGCGCCATGGTGGCTGGAGGAGGAGGGCAGGACAAAGGGCGGCGGAAGCGTAACGGCGGCGAGCAGAAACAAAGCTCGGAGAAGAAGAGGAAGTCGGGCGGAGGTTTCTGAGATTGGGTTGCGCTGGGTAAAGGAACAAGGCGCCCACGTTATCCCTTTTATGGGGAAGCCACGGGTTGCACTGCCCATTTATCGCGATGACGCATGTGCGGAACCGCCCACGATGCCGCCCATCGCAATGCACACCCTCCGCTGCCGCCACGCTGATCGTGGAGGCGGAGCGCAAGAATCTTACCATGGCGAAACCGCCCCACCTGCCCGCAAGACCGCTTTGGTCCGCCCAACAACGGTCGCGCTTTATGTGTGGCCCAGTCCCGGGCTCCTGTCGGTGTACAAAAATAGGGGCACATTTTTGTACCCTTTACCTGCACGGCAGCCAGAGTCGCGCCCACGGCCACACGGGCGTAACGAGGAAGGTGAGCCAAGGTAAGACCAAAGCCCAAGACGGTCAAATCAACGCTAAGGCCAAGACCACAAAGAGCAGAGGGACGGCAGGTTCCCTTTGAAGATCCTTGTCGGGCGGCTCAGCGCCCCGCAAGATCCTTGCCGGACAGTCACCAAGACCAACAGAAGCGAAGCCACCCTTGAGCCCACGGCCCCAAAGACCATCATCAGCCGTAAATAAGGCTCGGAAGGCACCTCTGTGGTGGCATGCAAATCTTGTGAAGACATATTCAAGATCGATGAGGATTAGAAGACGACGATTCTCAAGAAGATCCTTGCCGAGAAGGTTACCGACTTCGCAAGATCCTTGCCGGACGATAACACGCCACAGCAAGACCCTTGCCGCCACCCGACAAGGCCCCGCCAAGGACGCCAGTAGGCAACCACTGCCCATGTCACCAAGCTTCCACCGCTGTCAGATGCAGCTGCCAGCCCAACCGGTCAAGTGCACTGCAGGGCAACATGCAGCCCCAGTGCCAACTCATCAGGCGCATGCGTGGCGGCATGCAGATCTTCGTGAAGGCTCCACCACCGCGCCAACTCAGCTGCCTGCCTGCCTACATGGCACTGCATGTATCCCTGGTTGAGGCGCGTGTCAAAGAGAGGAGGAGCGGCGACGAACGGGACGGGCCTCGCCCCCGTCCCCTAATAAAGCAAGGGGACACCTAAGCGATGCATTAAATGCACCTTGTCTTGTAATACGGGGGATAACCTCGTGCCACTGTAGACCTTTCCACCTCCTGTGTGTCCCTGTGGCAACCCCTTTGTCCTATAAAAGGAGGCCCGAGCTGACCAGGAGAAGGATTCGACTCTTTGGAACCACACGCTGATCACAGCTAGTTTGAGAGCTCAAGAACTCTCAGAAATATACCCACCAAAGCAGGACTAGGGTTTGACGCATCCTCGCGGCCAAACCTGGGTAAACGATCCTTGTGCTGTCTACTAGCCCTGCTCTCCTTGCAACCTCGCTACCTTAAGAACCGTAGTAGGGATTCTTGTGATCCCATAGGTGTCGCTCCACACCGGCCAATGTCGATGTTCAGAGATTGTCGAATGTGAGCCTCAAGTCGCCTATTAGGGATTCGACGGTCCGGGTTTTAATGACCACATCGCTCACGATGCTCCACCGCTTTTGCCGACCAGGTTTCCGTGCATGTCTAGATCATGCTGATAGGTTGCATCGGCGCTTTAAGCCCGGAAGGCATGGTGTTAAAATAGAAGGGCCGAGGGAGGATAAATGTCGTTGTTGCTCATCGACTCGCCATCTTAATTTGATGGTATCCGGAGTATGCGCCGAGGAAACACAATGAGTCGTGGTCTCACGGTAGCATCGATAATTTGATCGATGGGGAGGGGAAGGGATCCTTGGGGCAAGCCTTGTTAAGGTCTTTGAAATCCACATAAGCCCAGATTTGTCCTTCTTGGTACCATCACCAGTGTTTGCTAGACAACCGGATGTTTTATTTCTCTAATGAATCCGCCTCATGTAACTTGGCTAGCTCCTCTCCCATGCACTACAAAAAAAGACACATCCGTGACATTTTGGGCCGAACGAAAAAATTATGTCATACATATGACACTTCTATGACGATAATTGTGACAAAACCCGTATCATCATAGATGTGGTGGGCCTTACTTATGACAAAAAATCATGACAGTAAATGGGCTTTTCGGCCCTGGCGGGCCGGAGACGCAGCTGCATGACATTCTTTGGGCCATCCATGACGGAAAACCATGGTAGAAGTGAGGGGAGGAAAATTTCGGGAGTTCCTGCTACGGTGGAGGTCGGGGCCGAGCGATGCACGCTTTCTAGTACATGTACGCTGCTGCAAAAGTAGGCGCTGGCTCTAATCAACCCGAAGCGAGGCGCGGCTCTAATCGAACCCGAGTGATTGCACCGCAGTTATGCGTTATCGAACCCGAGCGATCGATCGATGGCTGTTAATCGAACCCGACGAGCGATTCTTCGCTATCGCTGCTAATCAAGCCGATCGATTGATGAACAAAGGAGCATTGCGGGGGGTTGATGAATAAGGAGCGGTGGCGCTGTTTCGGATGAACAGGACCCTCGGGTGTGGAGGGCTGATGAACAGAGACGGTGGAGGGGTGGTTGAACAGACCCGTGGTGTGGAGGCTGGATGAACAGTAGACGGTGGAGGGGTGCCCGTGGAGGGGTGGTTGAACAGTAGCCGGTGGAGTAGCGCACGGTGGAGGCTGGATGAACAGGAGCCCGTGGAGCCTGGAGGAGGTTGACGGTAGCCCGTGGAGGCTTGAGGAGGACGACGGTAGCCCGTGGAGGCCGGAGGAGGTCGACGGTGGAGATGAACAAAGATCCGTGGAGTCCTGCTATGCACGCCACACCCCTCCCGGCGAACAGACCCCTGCTTTCACCAGAAGGCCCAACACAAGTCTGCTTGGCCTGCTTCATGGGCACGCCACACCCTCCCGATCAACAGACCCCTGCTTGACCGTAGGAGGTCCGCTTGCCCATTTTGCGGTACGCCACACCTCCCGATCAACAGACTCCTGCCGACCGTAGGAGGTCCGCTTCTCCGCTTTGTGGTACGCCACACCCTCCCGATCAATAGGACCCTGCTCAACTTAGGAGGTCCGCTTCTCCGCAGCGGTACGCCAGCCTCGCTTCCATCGCCTTCCGCCCAAGCCGTTGGCTCCCACGCTGCCTGCTGCCTCCGGCGAACACGACGCATTCCGCTGTTCTCCCGGCGAACGCGACGCATTCTGTTGCCTCCCATAAACACGACGATCGCGCTTCTCCCGGCGAACACGACGCATTCCGCTGCCTCCCATGAACACGACGACGACGCTAAGTCTCCGCTCCAACCCAGCCATGTACACGAGCCCTTGGTCGTGACGATGTGCGAAAGTACGCTGCTCGAGACCCTGCCCATATGTACGTGACGCGGTCAGATTTTCTTCTTGCACCTCGCCGATGTAACGACGCAGTACATGCTACATGCGCGCTTACTACTATTACACGCGGCGCGCTTACTACTTACCAAAAGATGTACGCACACGTCACGACAGAATGACAACGCCACGACGCTTCAACCAGGTGGGTCCCGACCGTCAGCACTTCTTGCATGCGAAGATATAGCTGATGGGTCCCAGCATCGGGGGCGAATCGCTTTTTTTTGCCCGGACGCACTTCCTTGCGTATGAAGATGTAGCCAGGGGTCCCAGAGTTAGGGGCTTAATCGCTTTGTTTTTTCCCGGACGCACTTCCTTGCGCGCGAAGGTGTAGCTGGTGGGTCCCAGCAGTCGTGGGGAAACGTTCGCTGAACACGGTGGCCCATCCGTGGGTCCCCGCCGTGTGGAGGGATAATTATTTTGCGCTGTAATAAGGAGGCACTTGCCGCGTCAGGACCCACTGTCACCGCCCACGCATACCCACGTCCGATGGAAGCCATTCTTGACCACGCTGACCACGCCGCACCGAGAGCATCAGGCAGTGGACGACGGCGAGGCATAGGAAGGGGACGACGCGAGCCGGGAAGACGTGGCGTTGAATGCCCACGCCAGAGGAGTACGAGGGTTCACCGTTCGCTATGTGTGAGGCCGCTGCCGCCATAGAATAACAGGGGTGTGGGTGAGTAGAGGGATGGCCTGCTAGCGGTTGGAGTAGTAGGGGCGGTGAGGCTCCGCCACATCGCAGCCGCCACGGGAGGCAGGAGCACGAGGCACGACCGGGCGCTGGTTTGGGCACGGAGCAGAAGACCAGAGGTCAAGAAGCACTACGGCCATTGGATGGACATCGTGACGGTCACTAGAGCTAGAATCGCGTATATTGACTAAGTTGACAAAGCCCTCCGTCTCTGGCCAACTTAGTAGGCACACAAGTCAGCCTGCCACTATACGGGTCCCAGCCTACTGTGGGGAGTATTCATTTTCTTTGTGCGTATAAGGAGGCACTTCATGCGCGCGAAGATATAGTCGGTGGGTCCGCTGTCACCGCGGTAACGTCTAAATATGAGGCCCTTTCGTGGGTCCTCGATGTCGTGGAGGAATCATTATTTTGTGCGTAATAAGGAGGCATTTCTTGCAGGCGTCGGGACCCAGCTGTCGGCCCCACGCATACTCCACTTCAGATGCATGTCGGTCGCTGACCACGCTGACCAGGCCGCCGAGAGCACTAGGGCGATGGACGGCAGCCGAGGCCTAGGAAGGAACGACACGGAGGCAGGGAATAGTCGGCAGTTGTTTCCCACGTGAGGGGAGTATGACCAGCACGAGGGTTTATCGTTCGCTCGCTGCCGCTTGGACAATAACAAAGTGTGTGGGTGAGTAGAGGGATGGCTAGGCCAGCGATGGGAGTACGGTGGGCGGTGAGGCTCTGCCCGGCAGAAGACAGCCACCATGGGAGGATGGAGCAGCAGTCCCACGGGCGCTTGTTTGAGCGGGCCGAGCAGGAAGAGCAGAGATTGAAGAAGACGACGGCCGTTGGATGGACATCCAACAGCAACTGCCAGGCCAACCGCTTTTTAGGGAAGCCTCAAATCTGTGGAAAACAGCATACAACCCATCTGCCTTATTTCTAATAATTTACAGCCCATTTGCTAATTCTTAAGGTTTTTTGGAGCCCATATTCTTTTTGTTAGCATTACATCCCATATTGTGGCCATGGTTAAAAAATTATACAAAATTTTGCATATTTTGGTGCGGTCTGAACTGTTTTTAATCCCGAAATTTTGACTCACATTCAAACTGATTTTAAAAATAAATATATATCAATATAAAATCTAACAAATTCTCCACGATAAAAATTAATGTAATTTAAAATCTCCAAATGAAAAAGATATTTGAAACTAATTGCCGCTTGATGTGTTATAAAATGTACAACTAATTTCTCATTACCGATGGGCCATTTTTTCGCCACCAATGAAAGCTCTCCCATCTTGAAAGATTTGCAGCCCAACAGCCCCGATAAAGCAACTTACTTGGCAAATCACAAAAAACGGGCTGTGGCTATGGACCCAGCTGTCAGCCTCTCCACGCATCGTACTTCTTCCGATGAAATGTCGCTGACCACATTGACCACGCCGCGTCGAGAGCACCAAGGAGGTGGACGACGGCGCAGGCCTAGGAAGGGACGACGCTGCCGGGAAGACGCAGACAGTCCACGCCCACGCATAGTCCACGTCCGATGGAAGCCATTCCTTGACCACGCTGACCACGCCGCCGAGAGCACCAGGCCATGGACCCACTGTCACCTCTCCACGCATACCCACGTCCGATGGAAGCCATTCTGACCACATCACCACGCCAGCGCCAAGAGCACCTGTGGCGGTGGAAAACGGCGAGGCATAGGAAGGGACGACGGAGCCGGGAAGACGTGGCAGTGGATGCCCACGCCAGAGGAGTACGAGGGTTCACCGTTCGCTGCGGTGTGAGGATGCCGTGAGCCGCAGAATAACAGGGGTGGGTGAGTAGAGGGATGGCCTGCCAGCGTTGGAGTAGTAGGGGCGTGACGCCCGCCGATCGCATCCGCCACGGGAGGCAGGAGCACGAGGCACGACCGCGCTGGTTTGGGCAGCCGGAGCAAGAAGACCAGAGGTTGAAGAAGCACTACGCCATTGGATGGACATCGACGGTCACCGGAGCTAGAATCGCAGATATTGACTAAGTTGACAAAGCCCTCCGCTCCGGCAACTTAGTAGGCCCACAAGTCAGCCTCGCCACTATACCGGGTCCCAGCTAATGTGGGGAGTATTCATTTTCTTTTGTGCATAATAAGGAGGCACTTCTCATGCGGCAACGATATAACCGGTGGGTCCGAGCTGTCAGCCGCGGTAATGTTTTTTTGCGAATACAGAGGCCCTTTCGGTGGGTCCCTCGATGTCGTGGAGGAATCATTATTTTCCGCAGAATAAGGAGGCATTTCCTGCGTGCGGCAGTACCCAGCTGTCGCCTCTCCACGCATACCACTTCAGATGCATGTCGGTCGCTGACTGACGCTGACCAGGTCCGCGCCGAGAGCACCATGGCGGTGGACGACGGCGCAGGCCTAGGAAGGAACAACACGCAGGCAGGGAATACTGCAATTGTTTCCCACGCGAGGGGAGTACGATCGCACGAGGGTTTACTCGTCTGCCTCGCCGTCACGGAGAATAACAACATGTGTGGGTGAGTAGAGGGATGGCTAGGCCAGCGATGGGAGTACGCTGGCGGTGAGGCCTGCCCGCAGCACAGCGCCGCTGGGGAGGAGGGAGGCAGTCCTGCCGGCGCTTGTTTGAGCGGCCGAGCAGAAGAGCAGAGATTGAAGAAGACGACGACTGCTGGATGGACATCCAACACTACTACTTGTAAGGCCAACCTTTTTTAGGAAAGCCTCAAATATGTGGAAAACAGCATACAACCCATCTGCCATTATTTCTAATAATTTATAGCCCATTTGCTAATTTTTTAAGGTTTTTTTTAGCCCATATTCTTTTTGTTAGCATTACAGCCCATATTGTGGCCATGGTTAAAAAATTATACGAAATTTTATGATTTCAAAAGATCCCAACTCTTTTAACCCAAAATTTTGACTCACATTCAAACTGATTTTAAAATAAATATATATCAATATAAAATCCAACAAATTCTCCATGCATAAAAATTAATGTAATTTAAAATCTCAAATGAAAAAAAGATATTTGAAACTAAATGCCGGTTTGATGTGTTTTAAAATGTACAGCCAATTTCTCATTATCGATGGGCTATTTTCGCCAGCCAATGAAAGCTCTCCTCGTTTTGAAAGATTTGCAGCCCAACAGGCCCGACAAAGCGATTTACTTGGCAAATCATAAAAAACTGGGCTGTGGCTATGGACCCAGCTGTCAGCCTCTCCACGATAGTACTCTTCCGATGGAATGTCGTTGACCACATTGACCACGCCAGCCGAGAGCACCAAGGCGGTGGACGACGGCGAGGCCTAGGAAGGGACGACGCGGCCGGGAAGACATGGCAAGGATGCCCACGCCAAGAGGAGTACGAGGGTTCACCGTTCGATCAAGGTGTGAGGCTGCTGCCGCCAAGGGCCTCAAGCTAGCGATGGGAGTAGTAGGGGCGATGAGACTCAACGGCAAAGACAGCCGCCATCGGAGGCAGGAGCAAAGCGGTCTCCCCGGCGCTGGTTTGGGCGGTGCTGCAAGAAGAGCAGCGATAGAAGAAGCAGCAGGACCGCTCGATTCAAATCCAACGTTATCGCCGCTAGAATCGCTTGTTGACTAAGTTCACAAGACCGCAGACGCCCAACGTAGTAGGCCCACAGTGTCAGCCTCCCAACCGTGCGCCCAGATGTCGCGGGAGGAATCATTTTTTCAAGAATAAGGACGTAGTTGATTGCGCAAGGCGCCAGGCCAGCGGAGGGAGTAGGGTGGGCGGGAAGCTCGCACGGCATCACAAAGAGGCCACAAGAGGAGGGAGCAGCAGTCCCACCCGCGCTTAGTTTAGGCGGCCGGAGCAGAAGATCAGAGATTGAAGAAGACGCCGGCCGTTGGATGGACATCCAACACCACTGCTAGAATCGCGTGTTCACCGACTAAGCCTTATGTAAACAAGTCAGCCATTTGCTATTATTTTTATAATTTTACTCATTTTCTAATTCATATGGAATTTATTGCAGCCCATTTTCCATTTTTAGAATTGTTGGCCATTTTCGTCAAGCATCAAAGTAAAAAATTAACTAAATATGTGGGGAAAACTAAATATTCTTAATCCAAATATTAATAGCCGTAATTTAAAAATAAATTAGTACTATGTCATGTTAAATCCAATGAAATACGATAAGATATCGTTGAAGAACAAAAACAAAAAAACTAATATCCCATTTGCTATAATTTTTTGGAATTTTCAACCCTTTTGATATTACTTTAATGTACATCGACTATACTTTTGGCTAGGACGGAATGCATCCTCCTCGCCTTGAAAGATTTGCAGCCCAAGATTCGGAGAAAACAAATAGGCCTAGCTTGGGTATTCTTCAAAAGAAATATTGGGCTACCTATTTTTCCAAAGAACTCGTGCATGAGCATTTAGCTTTATTTATTTATTTACTTATTTATGTTTAGGGACCATGAGCATGTACCGGGCCGGATTCTGAAAGTGCTATATCGACTAGAGGGGGGTGAATAGGCGATTTTTATGAATTCTTCATCAAGAATTTGCCGGTGAGGAAATTCCTTAGCTAAGAAATACTTGCAGCGAATAAGTACTCAAGTAAGCATAACAGATTACAAGCATTGTCATCATGATGAAATGAAGACAATCACGGAGTACGTAAAGCGAATCACAGGATAACACAAGATGAAGACAAACAGATCAAGAAATTGAACCGAGGAAATTGAGAAAGTCTTCACCAAAGTCTTCAAACACAGATATGAACAAACACTCAACACAAGAATGAGGAAATGAAAGGGTTGAGGAAATAGAACCAGTTAGGTTGGTGAAGACAATGATTTGGTAGACTAGTTCCAACCGCTGTCTCGCTTGTACGTCTGTTGAGCGGTTGAGTATTTAAACTCGAGGACACACAGTCCCGGACACCTGGCCACCGAAAGCACGCAGCTCAGACACCAAGTCCTCACCGTATTCTCCTTGAACTAAGGTCACATATACTCGTCCAATCACTGTGGTAAGTCTTCAGCGATTTCCAAACCTTCACATACTTGGTCACTCGGCGATCCACAATTCCTCTTGATGCTCTAGACCTGACGCCTAACCGCCTGGAAGAAGCACAGCCTTCAAAGGTAAAAGCATCGGATCCACGCAGGATCAATTTCTTCAAGGATGCTCAATCACTTTGGGTTTGTAGGGTTTGGTTTTGGGTTTTTCTCACTTGATGATTTTCGCCAAAGTCCTCAGAGGATGGGTTGCTCTCAAATGACAAGTGTCAAGTTCTTCGAGCAGCCAACCAGCTAGTGGTTGTAGGGGCGGCTATTTATAGCCTAGGGAGCAGCCCGACATGATAAGACATAAATGCCCTTCAATGATATGACCGTTAGGTGGATAAGATATTTGGGACAGCTCACAAGAAGACAAAGAACGGTCGGAAATTTGAACATCAAATTCTCGTATTATCATGTTCTCATCGTAGGCAATTCAGACCGGCAAATTCCTTAACTCCTCGCCGAATAAATTCTCAAATACCGTAAGAGCTTGCCTCTCACATCAAGAAATTGACTGAACTGTATGAGATTTCCAAAAGCTTCACTCAAGGGATTGGTAGGTGTAGGATTTTGAGTTGAGCATCAAATGGAAATTTTTCCTTAGTATTTCTAATTTCCTTTAACAAAGACGTGTTTTATGACTCAAGAAAGAGAAAATGAAACTACGAAAACAAAAGTCTTCACGCTTCATGTTCCTCAAATGAATACCAAGTCTTCAAGGTCACACCAATTTCTTCACTTTCAAAGTCTTCGTAAAGTCTTCGAATATCAAATTCTTCATTGAAGAACTTCATTTTAGGGTCGATTTTCTCTCAAATATCAAACTCCTCATAGACTTATAGATCTGTGTACACCACAAACGATTAGTTCCTTAACCTATAAGTCTTCAATACACCAAAATCACTAAGGGCACTAGATGCACTTACAATCTCCCCTTTGGTGATTGATGACAATATAGGTTAAGTTTTCAACGGGGATAAACATATGAAGTGGAAATACTGATAATGAGGAATTTGATTGCAAGATATAGAAGAACTCCCCCTGAAGATGTGCATAGTGAGGAATTTGCTTTTGAGGCAATGCACATTTGAAGAATTGAATCATGGAGATCTCCCCCTATATCTTGTAATTCATACACGCATTTAATATATAGTATGAAGAATTTGAAATGCATGATGAAATATGGTGCTTGATGCTATGCAGTGTAACGCATCAAGAGTATCAGAGCCCAAAGGCTAAATCGATTAGCTATGAAGATTTTCAAGGAGCTCACGAGAATTAGAGCATAACTACTGAAATCAGAGCATAGAGCACGAGCATAATGCATCAAAAGTATCAAAGCACCATCGGGTTTAAGATTACAACTCGATCCAAAAAGGTTTCAGAAGAACGAGAGTTGTAACTTAATAAAATATCAGATATAGACAAAACTAGACCCGCTTGAAGACTAACTCAAATTTCTCCCTTTGTCATCGAATGACCAAAAGGATCAAACCGAGGACTAACGCCTTGAAGAATTTCGTTGAAGACGGAGCGCCAAAGATTGTTGGCGCCGGTTGTTGAAGTAGGACCAACAGCAGTTGTCTTCCAAATCTTCATTTTCATCGTTGTCACGAGATGAAGAATAGGAGCTGGCCACCAAGGAAGGAACTTTGACCTTCTTGAATTTCTTCGAGGAGGTGCGCATCAGTCAAATTCTTCCTTGAGTCCCATTGATGTCGGGCTTCTTCATCAGACATGTGAAAGAACAGCCCAAAAGCGCTTGAAGGTTTCATGAAGGTAGTAGTGGTTTTTCTTCACCGCATTGTGTGTTGAGGTCATGTTGTAAAGAAGAGTACCAAACTGACGTTTGACCCACTTATGATTACGATCAACCTTCTGATGAAGACTGAGGAGTAATTCACGACCAGTCATCACCTTGGATGCAGTAGCTTGAGGACTTTGCTTGACTGAGGTATTTGCTGCTGAGTCATGTGTGGCAGAGTCATCATTGGTGGAGTAAGATGTGCTTTGCTAAACTGTCCATCCAATGGACGTAATGCCTTCATCTATCACAGCAAGAGCCTTGCCCTTTTCATCACCGAGGTAATCGTCCCTTTGAGGACTTCAATCGGGGCAGTAGCTGCAATGGTTCAAAGTATCACTTTGTAATTGAGTGAAGACCTTGACCGATGAATCTCATAATCCAAGGCGATAAGGCTTCAAATCAAAAGGTGACATGGCAATGTTAGCCGAGTCCTCATGAAGAAATCATGGAAATTGACGGAACGCCATGGATGATGTTGAAAAGCATATTCTTCATGATGCCAACGACTTCTTCATCGTTAGAGTCGTGGCCTTTGATAGGACTCATAGTCTTCGCCGAATTCGATAGACTGTCCGAGGCATATATAATTATTCCTTGACGAGGAATTTGGTTCTTGGGGCATGCCTTGGCTTCAAAGGCTTCATCAAGACTTGCATATAGTGATTTGAAAGTTCTTTTCTTCAGAGATACGACGCACCATCAAGCGGAGGATCGAGTGGTAGGGCACGGCAATTCACTTGTCGTGCCTTGTAGTGAGTGTTTTCAGTCATCCAATCTAAGACCCATGAATTTACGCCTTCAGCCTCCGTGATGTGCAGGGTTGCATAGGACTCAAGAATTAGCTCTTCATTCCAATACAAATATCGCAGCAGAAATTTAGCAGTCCCGGCCGTGAAGAACACCGAGGACTGGCTCAAAGCTCGGCAGCGACTCCATATCCACATGAGGAATATGAGCATGATCAAGATTTTATCCTTGTTGAAAAGCACCAGGAATAGAAGTTGGCTTGGCTGGCAGTCCGTAAGCGCTTCTTCCTAATGCGAGCAGTAATCATAAGGATTATATTCAAGGAAGAACACGTGCTCGCAAAGAAATCTTCAGCCTTGAACTTTTGCTTGGTTGAGAACGGATTCTTTTGCTTGGGCAGAGGGGTGTCAAGAGTTGCATCACCACCTCAGAATCGTAAGTTCAAGTTCTTCAGCTGAGGAATTTCTTGTTCCTCAACAAAAGTGCCCCGAGGATTAGCAGAAGAAGCAGCTTCATCAAGACTAGCGGCTGGAATTTCTTCATGCACGTAACCAGTGGGTTGATTTTCTTAGAGTCTATTTGGACTGTTTGTGCAGGGAGTGAGGAACTTGTTGGAGCGGGTGAAGAGAGGGTATTGGGATGCTGACTTTCCCAAAAGTCATCATTTATCACCGGAGTGGTGCATCCAATATCCACATCTTCATTTTCAATTTCCTCAAAGACCAGCTTGAGGAATTTCATAGTCCGATGAGGAAATAACTCGCTGAAGGGATTGCTTCCACTTCAATTTCTTCATCAATTTTCTCCGACGGGCAAAGCAGATTGGTGTTCTTCATCGATCCGATTGGGATCTCATAGTCTTCTCCAAAAGGAACAACTTCCTTTGATGGTATGGAGGAAATTGGAACAAGATCAATTGGGTTTTCAAATGAGCTGGTCATTGGCTTCATTTTCTTCGCAATCAAGAATCGACGCAGCTGATGCTTTCTTTTTTTCACAGCAGCTCGCTCAGAGCCTTTGGTTTTCTTCACATCAAGCGATGGAAGAATTGGAGTTGGAGTTGGCGCAGGAGGAGCCGAGGAATGTGGTGCAGTTTCTTCAGAGCAACTCGATGCAGCCTCTGTCTCGAGTAATTTCTTCAGCGCACCACTAGTGGGTGCCCGGCAGTTTCTTCAATGCGGCTGGAATGGGGTCATCAGCCTGAATCAGCATTTTTTCAAGAAGCTGAGCCGAGGCTCCACTCGAGGAATTTCATGTTGCAATCGGGCAGCAACATTTCAGAATTTCTTCACAGTTGACGAATCTGGTCTTGGCCCTTGCCAATCAGCATAGTGGGTATCAAGTTTTTGCCGAGGTCTTGAATTTCAGTTTGACCTCGAGAAGTTCCTCGTGTCATCTTGACAACGCTTTTCTTCAGAACTTCTCCTTCCCGTATTGAGCCTTTTGATTTCCCTCGCTTTCTCAAACTTCCATTTTCTTCAGCGATGAAGTGAGTCAACGATGACATTGACCAGTGTGTCGATGAAGATCAAAGCAGGGGTATTGGGATCATTGTGCCGAGATCAATAAAGTCGAGGACTTTCTTCGGTCCAATAGCAAGGGCACAGATGTACCTTTGGCTCTAGCGGCCTTCACTTGACGGTCTCTGATGATTTCTTCAAGTTCTTCATCAGATGCTTCATCATCAGATGGTACATGGAATGCAACCTGTTTCGTCCTGGACTAGGCCGAGGACCTCGCCCACTGTTGCTTTGGTCTTCAAATGAGCCGGCCAGATGAAGAAATGGGGCAGCCGAGGAACTTGCAGAGATGCTCGAGGCAATTGAAAACCAAAGGGTCCTTTGACAAGTAGCCAGTGCACAGGAACTGAAGGTTTTGACGGAGCTGTTGAGGACTTTGGTGGAATGGCAGCAGCAGGAGGAAATTGCTTGGAGGGTGCTGCCGAGGAACTTGGCCGTGAGGGCGCAGATGATGAAGCACTTGGCTTATGAGCAGGCTTCTTTTGCATTGATTTCTTCGGTTTGACCGAGACCTCGCGCAGAGAGCAGCGCGTAATCCTCATTGAATTTCTTCACCGCCTCCTTTTCTTGCTTTGCCAATTTTGCTTGACGCTTAGCCCATTCATCAGAAAGTCCTCACCGCTTGACGCTAGGGATCAGCTACTTGGCCAGGTGCCAAAGGAGCTCTTGGGCATGGAGGATTTAGAGCTAATTTCTTCATGTACTTAGGAGTTACATATCTGTATTCCTTCCATTCCCGTGCCCATCTCCGCTCAATCTTCCGAATACGCACCTTATGCTGATTTTTGCTTTCTTCATCCGGAGTGCAATAGTCAGCATATATTTCTCGTGGATTTCAAACACCGCCATAACCTCAGGTTTCTTTCCTCCTTCTGCTGCTTTACCGCCTCGCCATGTTCTTCATTGAGGAAATTGAACAATTGAGTTCTCTCAAGAAGTATGCAGTTTTTCTTCGAGGAACGCTGCAAATGAGTTAAGTTGATGAGAACCTAGGGATTCAAAGAATGACATTTGTACCTGTGAACAGAGTATAGGTGCGAGGAATTTGGAGAGGTCATATGCTTCTCGTAAGGTTTTTCAAAAAGAACAAGTTTTGAGGATTTTGACCAGATGAGTTTTGAAGAATTTCACTAAGCTGCTTTTTTGTCTTAGGTTCCAGAGTTGTATAGATCGAGGATCCACACAATTGAGGAATCTTGAAGAAAATTATTGCTTAGAGAAACGAATCAAGAGATTTGAGGTGTTCATATGTGTGAAGAATTTGAAGAATAAACACCTTTGAAGAATTTGAAGAAGATTTGAGAATCAAAGCGAGTAATAAAAGTTACTTTTAATTACCTCAAGTGAAGAGCACGATTTAACTGAGAAGAACAGTTGGGAAGTTCGTTTGCTCAGATCTTCCACGCCTAACTTGGCAGAGGAAATCAGCTACGGCGACGGGCGGAGTGAAGATTTTCCACGGTTGGCGCGAGTACGCCGGCGAAGAGGTCAAGGCAAGGAAGCTTTTCCTCACCGGCGATTTATGGAGAAGCGGCGGCGCTTAGGGTTTTGAGGAGCTCGAGCGGAGAGAGAGGTCGAGCGGAGTAAAAGAGTGAGGAAGGGAGAGGGTATTTATAGACACGGTGAAAACGGATCGCTCAAGATTTAGGACTAACATGCCCTCGACCATTCTCCTTCTCACGACATGTGTCACCCACGCATCGGTAGTGGAGATCGTACGATCGTGGGTGAATATAGTAATGCATCGGGATGCGGAACAGTTTGAGCGGCAAAAACGAAGGTTTGATAAGATTCATTTTAAAAGTTCCGCTGTAATTTCTTCAGCTGTCAAGGACACAAGGAAGATTTTGAACGAAGTTTCAAAGTAGAACGCATATGAAGAATTTGTGAATGGATTGGGTTGAGTATAGCATAGAGGGGAAGGGTCCGATCACATTCACTTAGCATAGAAAAACGACTTGAAGAAATAGCCATAAGTGAATGTCAGAGGACATAAACCCATATATCTATATATAGTCAATGAAGAACGTTCGAGGATTCTAAGATATTTAGCTCACACCGCAACTTGCTAAATTTCTTCTCATCCAAGGGCTTAGTGAAGATATCAGCTAGTTGTTCTTCGCCTTCACGGCTTGATGGAGATGTCGCCTTCAACACATGATCACGAAGAAAATGATGACGAATTTGAATGTGCTTTGTCTTCGAGTGCTGAACTGGGTTGTGAGCAATCTTGATGGCACTCTCATTGTCACAGTAGAGAGGCACATTCTTCACGTTGATGCCGTAGTCATTGAGGGTTTGCTTCATCCATAGTAATTGAGCACAACACGAGCCAGCAGCAATGTATTCAGCTTCCGCAGTGGATAGTGATACGCAGTTCTGTTTCTTCGAGGACCAACAAACCAAAGATCGTCCGAGGAAATGAAAAGTACCAGATGTTGACTTGCGGTCCACACGATCACCAGCCAGATTTAGAATATCCAATGAGATCAAAAGTAGAGCCCTTGGGGTACCATAATCCTAGTGTTGGTGTGTGAGCTAGATATCGAAGAATATGCTTCACAGCCTTATGGTGTGATTCCTTCGGTGTAGCTTGAAATCGGGCACACATGCAATCACTAAGCATTATATCTGGCCTAGATGCACATAAGTACAATAAAGAACCAATCATGGAGCGGTATACCTTGTGATCGAAGTCAATACCATTTTCATCAGTGCATAGATGGCCATTTGTGGGCATAGGAATTTTGACGCCTTTGCAATCTTGCATGCCAATTTCTTCGTGACATCTTTGAGGTATTTCTCTTGAGATATGAATATGCCATTGTGTTGTTGATTTAATTTGAAGACCTAAGAAGAATTTCAACTCTCCCATCATAGACATTTGATATTCTTCACTCATCATATAGGCAAATTCATCACTATAACGTTGGTCAGTACAGCCAAAGATAATATCATCAACATATATTTGGCACATAAACAGTTCACCATCATAAGATTTAGTGAAAAGAGTAGGGTCGAGTGAACCGGGTGTGAAGCCATTCTTCACGAAGAATTCCTTCAATGTATCATACCACGCCCGAGGGGCTTGCTTGAGGCCATAGAGGGCCTTATTTAGTCTGAATACTTTGTCAGGATTCTTTGGATCTTCAAAGCCTGGGGGTTGAGCAACATATACTTCTTCCTCAAGCTTACCACTGAGGAATGCACTTTTCACATCCATTTGATATAAAGTGATATTGTGATGGTTAGCATAGGCGAGTAATATGCTAATAGACTCAAGTCTAGCGACAGTGCAAAAGTTTCATCAAGTCAATTCCTTCAACTCGCGGTAGCCTTGAGCTACTAGTCGTGCCTTATTCCTCACCACAAGACCATTTTCATCTTGCTTGTTGCGGTAGATCCACTTTGTGCCAATGATATTATGCTTGCAGGATCTCGACGCTTGACCAGTTCCTGCATATTGTTGAGCTCGAACGATGTAATTCTTCTTGCATGGCCTGAATCCACTTCGCCCGTAAATGCTTCATCTACCTTAGTGGGCTCTGGATAGAGACAAAAGCATAGTGCCCACAAAAGTTAGATAAATGTGAAGCTTTTGAGCGAGTGAGAGGACCTCGGCGCTCAATGTCATCGATGATCTTCTCCACTTGTACTTCTTTTTGCAACGCGAGGATGAGCTGTTTGTCTTCGAGGAATTAGATCATTTTCTCAAGACCATTTTCTTCAAAGATTATCTTCGTGCATCACTCGACGTTTTCACAGACAGGAATGAATTCTTCAGCAGTTTCTTCAAGAGGAATGACATCCTCGCTTGCCTTTTAACCCGATAGAATCCTCAGTGCCGGTTCGCCTAACACGTAAGGTAGGTGCTCTTTTGCAGCCATTAGTTTCATCGAACCGCACATCTACAAGGTCAACAATCTTGTGAAGTGCAATGTTGAAGACTCAGAGGTGTGCGAGTCCTTTCCGTAACCAAGCATAAACCTTCATGTGCTTTCTGCAAATTTAGAGTTGTGGTGAGGATCTCTAATCCAGCATTTAGCAATCAAGACTTTGAAATAACTTACATTAGGTTTCTTGTCGTTGAGGAGTTCATAGGCGTCTTCTTGAAGAATTTGTGAAGATATACTGCTGATGATGTGGCACGCAGGTCAATTGCTTCAATCCAGAAACGCACTGTGCTTTGTATTCATCAAGCATAGTGCGAGCCATCTCAACCAGAGTTCTGTTTCTTGCGCCCACTACGCCATTTTGCCGAGGAGTATAGGGAGCAGATAACTCATGAGTAATACCAAGTTCATCAAGATAGTCATCAAGACCGGAATTTTGAACTCAGTTCCATTGTCACTCCCCGATGTGCTTGATCTTCACACCAAAGTTGGTTGAAGCCTCGAGGAAAATCGCTTGAAGATTTCCTGCACTTGATTTTTGTAAGTAACAATGTGTACCCATGTGTAACGAGAGTAATCATCAACAATAACAAAGCCATATAGTGATGCTTCATTAACGATACTGAGTAATGATTGGGCTTCTATTGGGCCTTCATTAGTGGGCTGCATCTATCAACAAGTGGAAAATGTGTTCCGCATTTAAAAATAGTATGAGCTACGCACAAGACGCAGGCACTAAAGGACCCAACCATGCAACGACTTCCAAAACATTGTGTTTGTCGCTCTAACAACACATTTATTCAACCAATGTATTTAAATATACTACTGATTGTACATTGAAAACAGCAGAAGAACAACCAGGGCTGGGGTGCAATGTATAGAAGTAGGCCGTAAGAGTGAAGACGCAGCTTCTTCCAAACCAAACATCAGCCATCATTACAAAAGGGCTACCAAAAAGAACAAGTGTATGCATAAACTAAATAAAGATCCTACTACACCAAGTGTACGATCTAACTAACTCGCCTGCTTAGACGTTACTATTTATTGTCAGGAGATTGGCCGACGGCTTGAACCAGATGGGTGCCTCGACGGGGAAACTCCACCAAGAGGTCAAGTCCGACACTTTGCACCTCTCTCCTACTTTGGGCTGCAGAGCGTGGTGGCACATATCAGGGTATGGTGCATGCAGAGACGCATGGTACGCTGTGTACACACAGTTTTGCCTGATGAACGAAACCGCGCTGCCATCATGATCCTTGCTGCTGGTTATCTCCTCGTTAATCGGATAATTTAGTCCGACAAACAGAGAGCGCACCAAGGTTACTTACCAGCCTCCACAAAAATTCCTCAAGGCCTGTGAGAAGCTGGGATCCCGCTTAAAGACCTTGCAAGGATCGTGATTGTATTCCGCTAAACAACACGTCCCGCATGTGTGAACGATCATCAATCTTTCGCCGTCAGTCGACGAGCCAGAACCACTTGCAACTGCCATGCCGCTTTTCTTTGAAAGGTTCTAGGATTAGGAAGGTAGGGACACCAAAGCGGCCTACAACATCATATCAAGTTGGAGTCAAGTAAAAAAGGGCTCTTGGTTTAGTCAATCTTAAGAACAGCATGTTATGAGCATGAATATTTTTTCAGTAAATGTTGACAGAATATAAGCAAGCCATCATGATATCATAGGAAAGTAACATACTGCTGTAACAGCCGCTTGTAAGCGAAGGATCGGAGTAGGCCAGCAATACGCCCAGCCATAGAAGGAGTCGACAACAGTAAATGAAGCCCTTGTGTTTAATGGCATCGAGAACCATGGAGGACGATGATCCAACGATGGACGTGGTAGATTTATCCACTTACCGCAGTGACTGTCGATAGGCGAGACCGCGTTGAAGAACGCAATTAGCTCAAGTCTTTATAATTCGCAGATCTTGTGGGCACTTGGCAGATTACAACCTTGAGCAAATCAAACTTGGTATCATGTTGGCTACCGAAGATTCCGAGTATTCTGGGGTCATGTGCCAAAGCAAAGGCAAAGGTTAATCAAAGGAAGGGGGATCAATCGCCGGGTGTAGACCTCCATGAGCATCCAATGCCGCGACCACCGACGCAGCACCATCCAAGACGTGTTCATGCCGACCAAAGACATACCGCTAATGTAGCTGAGGCTAACGGGATCATATCAAGTGAAGGGGTTGATGCTCGCCACCCCACGATCGTTATGCTGCGGACACGCCGCTTCAAGATCAGCGCATCAGCAAAAGGAGCTGGCTTAAAAGCCCGCCCGAGGGCTTTGAGTAAACGACAGCCCCGACGAGCACGCTGGAGAGCTGCATGGTAATCGAGATGTCCACACGCCAAACAATGAGCTTGATTACCTCTGGGGGAGCGAATTCACCCACTCTTTTCAACGGACGCTGCTCGGTTCTCGCCATTGTTAGTGCTTGGGTTTCGACGAGGGGAGGCGCCTTAGCTTCCAGCCGATGGAAGCTTGACGAGATTATGAAAGGACAAAGATGGAGAAGCTTAATATGTGCAAGCGGAAGTGGACAGTGATGATGACTACAAAGACGCCGCTTGACTTATTTAGACACATACCAGCAGCGAGGGTCATATCGATGCTGCATAACTTGCTTGAGTGATCACAAGATCGGGTACTCCCTACAAGACCTACTACATTACTATGCCCTAGCTTGCTAGAGTAGAATAGTAGAGTAGATCGCCTACTACTAGCAACCGGAGGAGTAGTAGTATATTCTAATCTAAAATAGTTACAAACTTCAATGCCCGAAAGCGTGGAACGACTACAAACCATACTCAAAGACCGTGGTCTAGGTGGTGTTTGGACTTATATGCAAAAAATAGCAAGATGCCCGTGCATTGCACGACACACCATCATCACCAACTCGGTTTTTTCTCTACTCCTACTCCTATAAAAGATTCAATGCCAGGTGATGGAGGCGTGTTCAGCCAAGGCAGCAATGGACGGCGCAACACTATTCAATTTGTTATAAAACAAAGAAGAGTAGTAGAGATAGAGACATAGGGAGGAGCACGAGGTTGTGGGAGATATGATGAAAGAGGCAAGGCCTTATCTGTAAATGTGAGAGAGGTGCGGTATCTTTTGTAAAATTGTCATAGTTGGTTTATCCGTCCGATATAGATCGGACGGTCTATATTACAAGATGGCAGGCATACCATCGTCACCAACTCGGTTTTCTATAAGAGTATATATATATATAGATATAGATAGATAGAGACTAGGGAGTAATAGTAAGGACACCATCTATCGCTTCGTGTGCTACTCCTGCGGCCCATTCGGCGCGTCAGAACGCCCCTACAGCCACCCTCCTCAAGGCCCATTCAAGGGCGCCGTTGAAATCTGGGAGAGCACTCTCGCGATCGCTGGCAGCCACGACTTCACCGACGATGACTTCTTCCCGACTCGCAACCTCTTCCTCAACGACATGGACGACAACTCAACGCCAACGGTGCTGCTCCTGCTGCACCGTATGTGTTTCGCTATTCCTGTTTGAAATCGTGGTAGAATCTATGTTTCTACTCAGATCCTACTACTATGCTAGTCCACATGATTAGTTTCATCTCTCGTTATAGCCGCTATGATTTATTTTGTGCTTATTCGGATTAAATCTTGTAGTAACTTGCTCATATATTCAATCGGGCGCAACGCCCCCTACAGCCACTCCCATTTCATGGACAGCTTGGTCGATGCCTCCAAGGAGCCCGCCGTCCACCGCTATGAGTGCCCGATGCCGCTTTTGTGGCTCGGCGGCGACATGGTGCATCACCACGGATGCGTGCAGCGGTCACCGCTGGCCTCATGGAGAACATCAAGCACGACACGCACACCGTTCACCATGCCGGAGTCGCTGGAGGATCACCGCCACCGCTAGTCTCTTGAGGAGGACGACACCGAGGGAGTCCTGGATTAGGGGTATTCGACAGCCGACTATATACATCGTCTGCATTATGGAAACGTGAAGATACAAAACTCAAGACTTCGCCCGTGTCCGGATGGGACTCTCCTTATGCGGGAAGACAAGCCATGCATCCGGATATTGTGTTTCCTTCCTTGTAACCGACTCCATGTGAACCCTAGCCCTCTCTAGTGTCTATATAAACGGAGAGGTTGGTCCTTAGAAGGCCGATCACAATTATAATCATACCATCATAGGCTAGCACTTAGGGTTTAGCCTCTACGATCTCGTGGTAGATCTACTCTTGTACTACTCATATCTTCAATATTAATCAAGCAGAAGTAGGGTTTTACCTCCATCGAGAGGGCCCAACCTCGGTAAACATTGTGTCCCTTGCTTCCTGTTACCATCAGCCTAGAAGCACACATCGACCCCTTACTCGAGATCCGCCGGTTTTAACAATCGACATTGATGCTTTCATTGAGAGTTCCTTCCGTGGTGTCGCAGGCTTGATGGCGCCTTCAATCGCCAATTGCATGGTCCGTGGGGAGACTTTTCTCCCTGACAGATCTTCGTGTTCGGCGGCCAAGATCAAGGGCCAATTCGCTTGGCCATCCGGAGCAGATCGACAGCTACGCCCGCCACCGTGTCGTTCGGAAACTTGAACTACACAATGGATATTCGTGGAGACTTGATCTTCGGACGGATTTGGGCCTGCACCAAGAGCAATCAACAGTCACGATGAGCACGGCTTAGACCTGCTATCGGACGAAACTCGGATATCACCCGCAGGCTTCCTCGGATCTAAACCGAGCAGGTTGCGCTGCTCAAGGACGGAGGGATGGACCCTGCCTCAAGACCGCACACTCATCGGCGATGGAGTCGAATACAGGTCTCACCTCGGGAAGCTCAGAACTCGGGCCCCTGACTCAGATCCGGTTGTTGGCTCCGTCCGCGATACCTTCAAGCTAGCCGAGCCAAAGGGGCTCCGCATGGAGTTAACCGCTAAGGGCATCTTTCCAAAGATTTCGCCTTTGGCGACATTCTAACTCATTAAAGTCTCTTTGTCAGAGGCTCGCCCGAACTATGTCCGCTTGAGGGAAGCAAAGCATTTGGGAATTCGCTGCCCACCCACCACCCACTTCATTACCACGGTCGATGATTTAACCGTCAAGCTTGACTTCGACCAAGACATCGATGGTACGGACGATTTATGCAGAGAGAAGTACAGAGCCACCGCCACAGTATGTGGACGGCCACCTCTCATACAATATATACATGGTGGACATTCAAGGAAACCAATGGCGACAAGGCAACGGAGGATAACCTCGTGGAGAAAAGCAAAGCATGGGCGCCGGCGCCGCCGCCCAAGCCCCACCATTAGCAATACCGCCCCCGGAGATGAAAGCAATCCGGATGGCGCCGAAGAGGAATACAACCCTGACCAGCCCGCCTTTGAGCAGGCCGAACAAGAAGATGAGCAGGTCAGCCCAGACGAACAGGCGACCGACGGATATCCGGAGGAGGACAACTATATGCCCTCTCCCAAGACGAGATTAGCCTCGGTGACAACGAAGTTCGGGCGTGCCTGGCGATCCTGTGGAGCAGGAGCGCCAAGCGCCGGTTATTGCTAATGTGGAGGAGGTTGAAGAAGAAGCAGAAGAACCTGTGCTGATCAGACCTGCTCACGATAGATGGACTCAAGTCCCGCAGCCGAGGAATACGGACTCGAGCGCCAACGGTTGACCGCCACTCGTGGCCGGATAAAACGGATATCAGCCCAATACCAGCCCGCACCCCAATGCCAATACACTACGGTTCGGGCACAGGCAGACCTGCAAGATATTCTAGAAAACAAAGCAGACAGCCAAGATCGATCCACGGATCACGGGCGTTACCACACATGATTTACGACCGCCACGCCGATACATTATCAACAAGTCCGCCGGGCCAACACAGCAACCTGCACTAATTCGAATCTAGCCACATAGCCCGCACAGAGGCGCCACACACCCTCTCGCTTCAATCGACGGTGATGGATCATCAATTCCCTGAGGGGTTCAAACCCAGAAACATCGAGTCATACGATGGCACAACAGCACCCTCGCAAGATGGATCAAAGATTTTCTCCACATTCACATGGCCCGCGGAGACGATCTACACGCCATCAAGTATCTTCCCTTAAGCTCAAAGGACCAGCCCGACACCGTAAATAGCCCGCCAAAGAAATTCCATTGGCAATTGGGAAAACCTGGAAGACGCATTCCTCGACAACTTCCAGGGCACATATGTACGACCACCGGACGCTGATGACCTGAGCCACATTACTCGACAGCCCGGAGAGTCAGCCAGAAAATTCTGGACTCGGTTCCTAACTAAAAAGAACCAAATAGTCGATCGTTCGACGCCGGGCTCGCGGCTTTAAGCATAATATCCATGACGAGTGGCTTGCTCGACACCTCGCCAGAAAACCCAAGTCCATGGCAGCTCTCCCAACACTAATGACCCGCTTTTGCGCGGGCAAGGACAGCTGGTTGGCTCGCAGCGGCACCACGCCACATTCCGGCACTTCGGATGTCCGTGACAATAACGGAAAGCCACGACGGAACAGACATAAGCTTAGGAACAACGGCATAACATCAAGACACGGCAAGAACGCCGGATTCAGCGGATCCAAGTCCGTTAGCGTATAGCCATTCAAAATAAACAACCAGGGACCGTCCAGTCTGGACCGCATACTAGAGCGCTCGTGCCAAATTCATGGCACCCCGGACAAGCCAGCCAACCACACCAACAGAGACTGCTGGGTATTCAAACAGGCCGGCAAAATAAACACCGAAAACAAGGACAAGGGGCTGCACAGCGACGATGACGAGGAGCCCCGGCGTCCGAACACAGGGGGACCGAAGAAATCCCCCCCCCCCAAGTGAAAACGGTCAACATGATCTACACCACTCATATCCCCAAGCGGGAACGGAAGCGGGCACTACGGGACGTCTACGCGATGGAGCCAGTGGCCCCCAAGTTCAACCCATGGCCAGCTTGTCCGATCACCTTTGATCGTAAGGATCATCCTACTAGCATCCGTCACGGCGGCTCAACCGCATTGGTCTTCGACCCAATCATCGACGGATTTCACCTCACGCGAGTCCTCATGGATGACGGTCGTAGCCTGAACCTGCTTTATCAGGACACGGTGCGCAAAATGGGCATCGACCCCACAAGGATCAAGCCCACCAAAACCACCTTTAAAGGTGTAATCCCTGGGGTGGAGGCCCGTTGTACGGGCTCTATAACATTGGAAGTGGTCTTCGGATCTCTGGATAACTTCCGCCAAGAGTTAATCTTCAATATCGCCCTTCCGCAGGGTTATCACGCGACCGCCGACGAACCGCATTCGCTAGATTCAATGCGGTACCACATTACACATACCTCAAGCTCAAGATGCCAGGACCGCGCGGGGTCATAACAGTCAACGGAAACATGGACCGCTCTCTCCGAACAGAGGATCATACTGCAGCCCTCGCGGCAGAAGTACAATGCGGCCTACTTCGACAAACCAATCCGGCAACAACAACTTCAAGCACCATCAACAAAGTCCGGAGCACCCCGCAACAGGATCATCAAGCACGTCAAGAGCGAGACTAGCAGTCCGGCCTCCGCTCAAGCCCGATCAAAGCACCATTCGTGCCACGCGTACACAATTACGCGCTCAAGATACCATGGGCGTAGGCAGAGGCGCAACAATGACTCAATCAATAGTGCGGGTAACCGCTACATACCTTCATAATCTTTCCCTTTTACCTTCCAGGACATTGCTTTAGTGCAACCTCTTCAGAAGAGCCGGATTGCCGGACTCACATAGGAGAGAAAACAAGGAGGCAACAGGCATTGCGCACAGAAGGAAATACCCAGGTGGAATCTATTTACGATCGCTATACCTGTTTTATCTATCTGTACGCGGCCTGCCCCTGGATAGGACATGTCAAATAGTCCTATTTATCTCCGCTTAATGCATCCATTGTAAACATACGCTTAAACATATTATTTATCAATGGGAGATCATAAATAACGTCAGCTTATTATTCTTATTTGAGCATTTTTTCTTATAAATGTTTATTTGATACTGCATCCGTACACCTTGGTACGGTCAGATTGCCAGGGGCGTCTCATGGCGCCCCGTAATACGGCAAGTAAAGTCTGAACACTTTCAACAGTGCAGCACCCCAAACTTATAGCACTATATGCATCAGCTCCGAATCATGTCTTGGGTCTACAGCTAGTTGTTAGCCTGCCCTTTGTTTTGGTACCTTACGCCTGCTATATCGGCTAAGGTAAGCAGGAGAACTATCATGCGATTGTGTCCCGTTCTTCCGGACGAGCACCTCAAGAGAGAAAGCCAAAACCGACCGCATGATGTGGCGAGAGCTGGTCGCTGTTCGAGAGGTCTTAAAACTTAAGGATTTTCCACTTTAGGCGATAAATTGGCTTCGTCCCGATCTAGGCGATATAGCTCCTCAATTCGCCTTCCGGATTCTAGGGTCACTAAATTTAAAATTGTAGACTTCTATGGCTAAGTGAAAGTTACAGTCAATAGTCCGATTGCCTTGTTCACAAGACCGACACCTCCTTAAGGGACCAAACATTTGATAAAGAGTGTCCGGTTTTCCATTTAACACCCCAAGATTAGTTACGTAAGGAAGCCATTTAACGCCTACTTTTTAGAATTTTATAAACAGCCACACGTAAGGTAATATTTAATAACAAAAGCGCTACATAGCGCAAGCAACTTAGTCTTTAAATTACAAACATGACAGAAGTGAATTCATTCTAAAAGGGTGTCCTTGGTACATTCATCGGCCACGAGACGAGCGCCTTCATCACGCCCATCATAGTACATCTCGGATGGCGATGCGCCTTTGCCCTCCGTGGCCTCTCCTTCACCACCTTCTCCGCATCCAGCTTGCCCTATCGCACCTTCACAAGCAAAGGTTCAAGGGCACCCTCAATGCAAACGGATCGCTTGATCATTTCAAGCCGCTGACAGGCATCCACCATCCGCTTGATCAAACAAGTAGTTAGTGGGGAGCTCACTGTGCCACATCCGGACTATGAAATCTTTCATAGCCACTTCGCCGCCTCAGGAGTTCGACTAACCGCTTCGGGCTGGTCACTCAGAGGCATGGCTGCCGGCCCCAAAGATACTGGGACCGTAACAGCTTCTCCGCTGAGCTCCCTCCTGGCACGATAGAACTCCAAGCATCTCGATACATCATGGAAGATCTGCGAATGCCCCCGAGAGCTCCGACCGGTAAGTAAAAGAAACGCCCTCCACATGTGTGCTTTGTATAAAGAATTTCTACCCGCCATCTTTTGGCCTCTCGGATTTTCTGTTGTGCTTCTCGGCTTCGCCTTGGCGCCTTTCTTATTCACAAGGGCCTTCGCAAGCTCGGCCTCTTTCATCTTCAGATCATGATCCACGGACTCCCAACTTCTTGCCGAGGTCCCGGAGCTCTTGCTGTACTCGCCCACTCTAGCACTTTTTTTTCAAGGCCCTTGCATTCCAGGTCGCTTTGTCTTCCGCCGATAGCGTCAGGACGCCACTGGCGATGGCCCCTCGTTATAAAGTCACGACGCTTATGGCGTTAGACTAACCAATTTTGTCTATCCTTAACTACATAAGAGCAGGAATCACTTACCCTTGTTCTTCGAGCTGCCTCTTCGTGAGGTCGAGATCTCCCCGCTACCGCCCAGTCCCGCTTTTAGTTCGCAACCTCGGCCGTATGGGGCAGTAGCGGCAAGCAAAGACAGCTGCTTATTCACATAAATATTTGTTTTAGACCTCGCGGATTATAATTGACCCTCCATTTCGCTTTTGTTTCAACACCAAATAGAGTATCGGGGCTACTACCCATCGGGTGGTAATTTTACACATATTTACTACTTACCTCAAAGCATGTCGAGGTCTGGTGTAAGTTTTGTTAGTCCGCTTCATGGCGATTTAAACCTTCCAAATCACCGCGACTCATAAGAGTACGGTGTTTTCATCCATGGAAGCACTGCTAAGCGCCTCCAAGCAGATAATCCGCGCCTAGGGCGAACGGAAGTCCTCGACGCAGACGGCTCGCCTCCCTAACGAGGGGCTGCTCGTCGAGTCCGAACCATAGAAGGTTCCGAACAGTTGTTCGGCGAGAGCCCGCCTATTGTGGCTTTCATCAACACGATCCACGGGATCTTGAACCCCGCAGTTCGACATCCGAATCCCGCCTTTGGGGCGCCTCCAGAGTCACTTCCCCGCCTCGAGCCTTCGACAACAACTCCGTCATCCGCGAAATGAGGAGTAGTGGCCGCTTGAGCGATTCATCTCCGAATCGCCCAGGACCCGGAAGAAGATACTCGAGATGAGACCTCGCCGGACTGCATATATGTTCGGCATTATAAAAAGCTATGGAGTGAAGTCATGATAGAGTGCGGACACTTACGATCGCGACCGGGGCTTCCTTCGGCAGCCACCTCTCGCCGAGCGGCCGTGGCGGAGTAGTCCCGGGGACACCTTCCCTCTTGGACGCCCCGCCTTCTTCCGGGTGGTTTTTCTTTTCTCCTCCCCAAGGCGGGAGGTAGAATTTCTTCTTGCTTCCCCGCCCGCAGAGGAATCTGCCTCGCCACATCGACGACGACGGGTATGACGGCCTTGCGCCGAGGGCCTTTTCCGCCCCCCCGTCCGCCTCCCTGTGCCCCTCATCCTTTTCGGGATGGGGCGCTTTCTTCTTCTCCTCCCTTCAGTGAGGAGGTGCCTCATCATCTTCGCATGAGGCTTCCGCACAACCTTTCGCCGAGACCCTTCCGATCCCCGGCCTTCTTTGGCCTTTCTCCGCACCTTGTAAGGCGCAGGGCCAGCATCTCCGCCAAGAGAGCATCACTGGGCCTTATGGCAGCGAGCCGACAGCTAATCTGCTCACTGCTCCACATAATCCTCGAACAGATATGCACAAATACTTAAGACTCCCATGAATATATTGGGAAGAACTGAATCCGTGATAGCCTGAAAACTCACTCTTACTAGGAGGCCGTGAGGCGGAGCCCACGGTCCTTGGATGGGAGGAGGTACTTGAGGCCTTGAACAACGCCTTTCCACGCATCTTTGTGCTTCATGCCGAGAGCTCAAGCATCTGGTGTTCGCCGACGAACTCCCATAGATTGAGTACCCGCTTTTGGCACGACAGTAATCCGCTAACGAGAATGACCTGGATCACGTTGACAAGCTTGATGTTCTTGTCCTTCATGCTCTTGATGCAGGTTTTGAGTCCGGTCAGCTCTGTAGATTCGCCCCAGGACAGACCCTTCCTCTCCCAGGAGGTGAGCCGCATGGGGGTGCCACGATTGAACTCGGGGTCACCGCCAGCTTGATGCCAAGCGCTGCTCGATGATGTAGAACCACCCCGACTGCCACCCCTTCACGGTTTCTCAAAGGAGCCACAACCTGTGTGACGTTAGGCATCTTGCCCACTATGGTTTCTCCAAGACTACCGGTTGGCCACTCACAATCTTCGACTTCACGCAGAAGATTTGCAGCCATGTTTCAAATGAGGCTTGATGCGAGGAAGGCATTGCATACGCATTTATAAACGCCGAGATGTTGAGGACGAAATTGGCCAGATCATGGAAATCTAGCCGGTAGTAGAACATGAGCCCACTGGACGAAGGGATGAAGTGGAAATCCCAGTCCACGGACGGCGGGCGACAAACACGACCTCTCGTGGGGTCCTGGGGTCGGAATGACCTTCCCGGCGTCCGTAGCCGGTGCGCTATGTCTCGCTGCCAAGTATCCGCCGCTCAAGATTTGCGATATGCTTTCCTTGACGGTGGAGGCCACCCACTTGCCTCCTCGCCCGGACATGTTTGGTTGTACGGAGAAGACTTGGGCTTGGGCATTGGAGCTCGAGGGGGCAAGAGGGCAAAGGAGGAAGAAGGCGGTAAAATGGGGAAATCTTATCCCTTTATAGAGGCGATAAAAGCGTGCGCCCCACTTGTCCGCTGAGAATCGCCATTTCCCAAACGCCACGATTGATGGCGTGGGGATTACCCATACCGTATTGATGAGAATCCCGTGATAAGGGACACGATCTCGCTTTGATAAGACGGTCAAGGAAACCGCCTTCAATATGCTAGGCTGGTTATAGGAAAACGGTTCAATAATGACCCACCATAATGACACGTCGCGTTGTCTAAAAAGTTGTCAGCGGATGGCATTTGTGAAATATCATTCTCTCTACAACAGTATGTGGAGATTATTTTGTGGATCCGGACATGGTCTACATGTTCGATAATTACTTTGGAGTATTCGGAGAAGGAACCCGCCTTGCAATGTCAAGACAAGATCGCGCCTGCACTCATCGTCATTGAAGCCTGGTTCAGGGGCTACTGAGGGAGTCCTGGATTAGGGGGTATTCGGACAGCCGGACTGTATACATCATCCGGACTATGGAAGCGTGAAGATACAAGACTCAAGACTTTGGCCCGTGTCCGGATGGGACTCTCCTTTGCGTGGAAGACAAGCTTGGCGATCCGGATATTGTGGTTCCTTCCTTGTAACCAATCCATGTAAATTCCTAGCCCTCTCCTGTCTATATAAACCGGAGAGGTTGGTCCTAGAAGGCCGATCACAATTACAATCATACCATCATAGGCTAGCACTTAGGTTTAGCCTCACGATCTCGTGGTAGATCTACTCTTGTACTACTCATATCTTCAATATTAATCAAGCAGTGAAGTAGGGTTTTACCTCCATCGAGAGGGCCCGAACCTGGGTAAACATTGTGTCCCTTGCTTCCTGTTACCATCAGCCTAGACGCACAGATCGGGACCCCCTACCCGAGATCCGCCGGTTTTGTCACCGACAACAGCGTCTTCCTCTTGATCGTGGGCACCGGCGAGGCCCGAGCAGGCCGCCACCCCGTCCCTGTAATACGCGTCAGGGGCGACACCGCTGACGCTGACACTGACACGAGGCAGATGTACGGGTGCGTGGTCAGTGTTACTACCCCTCCGGGTCGCGTGGGCGGCGACACCGGCCTCATCGAACGGACTTGGACTCTGGGGAGCTTGGACTATCCCGCCAATGTGGACTTGGAAAACCCATGGCATCCATTCCATCCTTTACCCGCCGATGCGGTGCACGGGGACTCCAAGGAGGTTCACCTGGACATACACATTATCAAGTGCACTTAGAAAACATGTAGTGTTTGTGTGGGCGCTTATGGCCCGTGTCTTTGCCGCTTTTGATTCTGTAAGCTTGTCGTTAAACTTGAGTGGCTTTCGTCGCAGTCCTTCCTTTGAAATGCTCCTCTCAGTGAGCTGATGTAAGACACTTTGGGTTTCATTTGATAATGGAACCGGGGAGGAGCCTCCCTGTTCTTCTAAAAAAAATTATGCATTATCAAGTTAAATGTTGATCATTAGTCTTCGCTCAATGTAATCCGCTGTCTAAGCATGTGGAGACTTCCATGCAGGATCTTGCTCTATTGGAGTATCGCGCATGAATAAAAGTGTATCCGCTTATGGTTTAGTCTAGAATCTTCCATGTATGAATTTTTACTACAGATCGGTGAAAGACTTACGATGAACCATTTCTTACATCTCCTCCGCCCCTTGCAAGTCATCCTGATTTAATCCCTCCGCTTAGGTGTATAAGGGCATGGTTAATATTACTTAATAGTATAGCCAACTGTTGACTATAAGAAAGTGCCATGTCATCTGTGAGCCAACATGTATAACAATCGATACTCAAAACTAATTTTAAAGATCATTTCTTGCAAAGCACAATAAGTGTTATTTCTTCACAAGTTTTGGATGCAGGTTGAACAGTTGAACGCTTTTGTTTGCAAAAGATTCCTTTTTATCTATTTCACCCGGATGTTTGTGAGCTCTAGAGATGAGATAATATCCGAAGAAACCTATTGAAACCCGTTACACATGAGATGACCCCCACATCCTTTGTCAAAATAAACAACTCCTCGATCAATGCATTTCACTCTTCGGTGCAACGCACGGGCACCTTACTACTATAGATTAGTACGACCAAAAGTTGAACTAACATTATATATAGTACGATAAATACTGATGCATGTCACCTAAAATTATATCATTCAAAACCATTTTCAAATACGAATCCAACGATATAGTTTTTTTGACATGCACTAACATTTTGTCGCTAAATCTTCACCAAATTCAATGGGGACTAATAAACCACGATCGATGTAGTACAAGTGTAGAGGGCGGCGCTGCACAGGAGTCTCACCTCTCACCCCGCCGTGGCACCGCAAAGAAGCCGCCATATCACAAAACCCAACCACTCCCAAGAATAAGTGGCCTGGTAAAATAAACGGACAAGCAACCATCACATCCCTCCGCCTTTTTTGCATTTCATCTCTCTCAGATTTATTTTCTCCGTTCATCTCAAGACACTCAATCCCTAGCTACTACTCCTAGGGCTAGTTCTTTGGAGGCTTCCCAGCTTTTCCCACAAGACTAGTCACAAGTGAGAGTAACAATAAGGCGCCTCACTCATTTATTTGGGCTTCTAAACTACTACTCCGCCTGGTTTATTCCTCACTATTGTAATTTGTGCTAAATTTGACCAAAGATTTAGCAAATAAACATTAACGTTTCTTATTTTCTCCTCCTCCTTGGTCACGTGCACAGCCTAAGATGAATTACTCACCTAGACGGATGGAGTAGTGCATATGACATGCACTAAAATTTCATTAGTTAAATTTATGATCAAAATTTGACACAGACACAATGGGGACCAATAAACCAGGACGGAGGTAAGTAGTTATGGGATTACTAATCTAGAAGCCTAAAAGAACTGCCCCGGTACTCCTACTAGTAGTAGTACTCAAGTTGGAATTCCAATTGCATGGCACAACTTGTTAGGCAAAAAATTCAATACAGGTGTAGGAAGCGGTTTGGGAATTTGCATGCCTTTCCAACCAAAGGAGATACTCGCACAAAGTATGACAGAGAAATAACGACAGAGAAGGAAGCTAAAAGTAAACAATCAAACGAGCATTTTTGCATTTGTTTTGCATTGAATCGCTTCACAAGCTTGACTAGTGTTGTTTTTCTACTTTTACAAAAACCGCATCAATGTTAAAACGCATTTGCACGCATATAAGTAATAGTAGTACTCCTCCGCCTAGGTGTATAAGTCTTCCTCCTTGGTCACGGTGCACAACCAAAGATGACTTATTGACCTGGACGGAGGGAGTAGCATACCGCAAGCATATATCGAGAGAGATGTGTAGTTCGATAGTATATAGTAAAGTTTGTGCTATATGCACGCATTTGCAAAATGCGCATTTAATACACAAGGTTTCAAACTTTCCTTTTACATACTTAATTAAGGACGCTAAAAATTCCTAAACGCTCGATTTATCATTTGCGCCCCAAAACTAATGAGATCGCTTTTTAAACAAAAATTATACTCTCCTAAAAGCCACGACGCCACAGAGCACTTGCGGCGCGCCACAAGTGCCCTAGTGCGTGGTCGCTTCCCAGCCAACAACACAACGCCTTCTTCTCAACCTCGCAACTCACAAGGTGCTGATTGGCGGTTTGTCGGGCGGGCGAGCACGATCTCACCGTGTGGTGATCCGCGCCAATAGGTACTCCGCCACCGAAGCGGCACCGGTCCATGTATCGCCAAGCGAGATGAGGTGCTTGGGCCCGATTGCACGCAGGCGCCGGCACGGGCGCCCTCCACCACCTCACGGCCTCGCACGAGCCTTCGCCAAAGAGCCAATTGCCTAACTCTCTCGGACGCGACATAGGCCTCCTGTGCAGCTTGTTCCGCATGGCGCTTTCTTCCTCGACCTTCTTCTCCGCTTATTTTGGCGCTTCATCGGAGGCAAAGCCTCCCACAAGGAGACATCCATTTCTTTCCAAAGCTCTCAAGGCTGGGGGCTTATGGTGGCGTGGCTTCCTCAGAAGGGAGCCGACGATCCTCCGACGCTGCTGTTGGCGATTGGGAACACCGACGCGCCCACCTCGACGCTGCCGCGCGAGGAGCGGAACACCGACGCGGCCCTCGCCGACTAGTGGCGGCGAGGAACGGAACGGCGACGCTGCCAGTCGCGGCGAGGAGCGAACGCCGACGCTGCCCTCCTCAACTAGTGGCGGCGAGGAACGGAAGGGCGACGCGTCACAGAGCGGCGAGGAGCGAACACCGACGCCCCTCCTCGACTAGTGGCGGCGAGGAATGGAACGACGACGATGACCGTCTGCTGCGATGCAGCGAGGGGCCTTAGGGCTTGGGAGGCGATGCCATGGTGGTCGGCGTGAGAGGGAGGGGAGGAGATAGCGATGAACGTGAATGTGAGGGGAGGAGATAGCGATGTCGCCGGAGGCGCAGATTTATAGCGAGCAATGGCACACCTATGTAAGATATGGATCGAGTTGCACCGACTTAACTTTAGGTTCAGTTATGCCATCGACATGTGGGCCAACACCTGTTGGGCCCATATGTCGCTGACCCAATGCACCTGCAGCTAAGTAACAACTACGTGGGCATATTTGTTGGAGTAAATTACGGGGAGCGAAGGGGTGGAAATATTGCTGGTCACAATGGATTGGACGAGCGTGGGGAGGAGAGTCATGCATGCAGATTTTTTTCACACGGGTGGAGTGGTGGGACCAAGGGAGAAGGAGAGTTTACAGCATATTGTTTCCACACATGGAGAGGAAAAGATTTGGAGACGAACGGGCTTCCTGCAGGTATGGGGAACGGTGCATAATAAGTCATCTTGCATGCCGGCTAGGTATAGTCTCAAGTCATTAAAACATACACGCCCACACATGTTCATATTTCAAGGTGCACTAAATTATTGCATGGCGATTAAGGCTGGCCATAATGGTGGTATCTTAGCTGGTATCATGCACACATGAATAGTAGCAAACATGCTTATGTGGCAAAGAATTAAAGAAGAGAGGGGGGTTAGAGTAACTAGTGTTCATGCATGCATTGGTAAACACATTTTTGTGTGAAGAACGACAGCACTAGTTGAGTACTTTTGCAGACTTCAAAAACTATTCCACCGCCTCTACTATCTTGCTAAGAGTAGGTGAAATTTTTGAATCGAACCCTTTAAACTAGAAGGGAGGTAGTGGTACTATAATAGCTAACCTTGTTGTGATGACAAGATAGGACATGGCACGCACCTGGACGGAGGAACTAGTCTGCATTGTGCATTTAAGTTTTGTCTGAAGTCAATGTACCTCTACTTTCACCAGACTTACAGAAAAATGTATCAACATTCACAATGTCAAATCAATATTTTACACTCATTATAAAACGTAGTTGTTATACTCATTATAATCAGTATTGTAGATATTGATATTTTTAGTATAAATTTGGTCGTGGGATTTCATTGATGCCTGTCAAAGTGTGGAGGAAGCGGAGCTTAGGGCTTGCATTGCCGGTCTCTACAAAGGTATTTCTCTTCATAATCCTGTAATTTTAGAGACTGATTGCGCTTTTGTGGTAGCGTCTCTTGCATCGGGGGACTATGACAGGTCTGCTATGCATGACCTGAAGATGAAAGTGTTGAGCATCTCGAAGTTGATCAACAATCTTCAACTGTGAAAGATTAGCCGTTCGGCCAATAAGGTGGCACACTTAATTAGATGGTATTCTTGTAACTAACGTACCGCCCTGTGTGGTGAATATTGTATCGAATGAGTGTACTGTTGTGGCTGGTTTATTAATATAAGGTGGTGTTCAAAAAACATTATAAATTTGGTCAAACACTTTGCAAACGATTGACGGGAGTAAAAAGGACCAGAGGGAGTATCATGCATGCGGAGTAGGCAAAAAATTGCTCATTTATAGCCGGTCAAGTCTCAAAGGGCCCGACCGCGCGAGGGAGGCGAAGGTCGGGAGGCGCAAGGTTGACGTGAATTAAGTGAAGTTACATCCACGCCAAAGCATGGCATGCTAACAGCAGTAGCTATACCGTAAGGCCTACGATATGGGTCTAGTAGACATGACATCTAGTGGGTCCCGATAGTTCTCGAGAACTCTTTGGGGCTTGCAGCCGCTTATCCACCGGCAAGCCAAGAACCCCACGCTGCTCGCACGCCCTACTCGGCCCCCATCTTCTACTACCTTACAATAGTTTGCTCCTCACCGTCCCGCCCTTTCACATTAGTTCGCCCCGCTTTTATGGGTACAACAGTTCAACTTCTCCTAACCTCCTCCAAAATCCATGGCCTCCCAAATCTCCATGGTCGCCGAGTACCGTGTTAGAGCCATCACATGCATCAGTTCATCGTCATCTACACACGTGATCCGCGACGGTGAAAGCATGGCTTGCTCGCTTCCTACACATGTTCAACTGTTTAACAGATGAGTGGGTCGCTGGGCTAGATGTTGAGTACACCACAGTCCTGCAACGAGAGAAGGATCTAAAGGATGAAGAGAGGAAGAAGCCCACCGTGATCTAGGTTTATGACATAACATTTGCTTGGTCTACCACATATGCCATGCCGACGTTGAGTGCCAGGATTTTAAGAACTTCCTCAAGGACAAAAGAGTGAAATTGCTATCAGAGACTTTAAGAACGACAGGATGTCTCCAAGGCCGATAGGTCTCTGCTAGTAGGCCAGCCCTTCGATCTCCGTAAGGCAAGCCCGGTGTCCTCCTCTCAACCTTCAATGTTGACCCCGGCAGAACCATGATTGATCCTTCAGATGCTAAACTGAAGAAACATCATCACGGGTTTCATCATTGTTGGTGTATTTCAGTAGGGGTACCTAGTACCTCGAACTCGTGCACGGGCAGTTGCAGCACCTCGCAGCAAGGCTGGCTTGGTGACCGCTAAGATCTCCACACGGCCTTTGGAGCCATTCAAGAACAAAGTATCAAGGCCCCGCAAGAGGAGCTTGCCGAAGGCCACTCAAGGCACGGCGGAAACAAGACCCCGCAAGAGGAGCTTGCCGAAGGCTTGGTGATCGACAAGCTCCCGAGCCGACAGGATTCGCCGCTGCAAGGTGCTTTCCGCAGCAGGCAACCTCTCTTCATCTCCGCCCAGCTCATCCGCCAACGCAGTCGCCACGGGCTATTCCAGCACGCAGGTCGGCGGGCTGTGCAGCCAGCGGAGAGCAGCGATAAGCGGCGCCGACAAGCTACCATCGTGGCGAACGGAGGCGCACTTGACGGTCCTCGCTGTACTGCTCGGGCGACGGGATGGGCATTTATTACTTTGTCCCTTGTCACCGAGTTAGGTATAGATCATCAGACACTGCATGTTGGTGTACCAACCACTGTTTTTACATTTGTACCTCATATGTGTTGCCACCTGTGGTGACCCCTTGAGACTATAAAAGGAGGCCCATGTGCAACGAGGGAGGGTTCGCCTGCTCGATTCACTGACTCATACGAGACCACACTCGGCCAGCTAGGGTTTTGTAGCTCCCATTGCTCCCTAGCAAGAACACAATAGAATCAACCAAGCAGCAGAGGAGTGTTATCTCCTGGAGAGCTCGGTTGGGTAATCTGCTGTGGTGCCTCGCCGATCCGCCTTTTGTGCATTCTCCGCCTCCGAACCACAAGGGACCTAGGGTCCCATAGGTGTTCGTGGGACACGATCAGCTTCCCCGACATCTTTGGCGCGCCAGGTAGGGGAAGTCGAGGTTGTGTGAACCCGATCCAGTGTTCACACGAGCAACAATCTTCATCGTCATCATCAACATGCCACCGAAGAAGAAGACTTCGGTGGCAGCAGGACCGTCCGCGTCAAACCCACCACCACCGGAGCTGACGAGTTGTGGGGAAGACGCTGGCGGAGGAACCGGCGTCGATGAGGGAACCCACGACGCCGCCAGGTCCAAGGACAAGGCGGCGCAAGCTTCGGCGTCCGAATCCGCACCGCGTCCTTCTCGAGAGGCGCGGGAACGACAGCGTCATGGTGCTCGCAGCACCATACATTTGATAGATCAAGGCCAAGCTGGAGGACCCCGAGGCCCTCGAGACCTACATGCACGCCAGCATGCTGGTACGAGCAGGGTACGATCACTTGGGCGGGATGCTGCTCCTGCTAACTTGGTTAGGAGTCCGAGCACATCCTGCTCGCCCGCACGCCATTGCCACCCACTACTCCAGCGGAAGCCTTGGAGAGCCCAACTGTTTTAGACTACCCTCCAACGGGCCGACAAGGTCGACGAGTGGAGGGCCACCATCTAGAGTCTCATCGGCTTTGCCAACGATGACGCCCCGCTGGCAACCAAGCACCTCGCAGCCGCTGCAAGGCGAAAAGGCACGAGCCGGTGGTGACGAGACCATCGGGGTGCAGCCACTCGCACTCCCCTTCCCGGCGGTTAAGATCGCCGACTCGCCGGATCCATCTCGACAAATGACTCCACCGCTGTCCGCCGGATCCGCGAGCTCGCCGCGACCAGCACCAAGTTCTTCGAGAATGGCAAGAAGAAGACGCCGAACCCGCATCGAAGCGCCAAGAGAAGCGCGCGCCAATCCACCAATGCGCCGGGCCCGCTGTTGATATGCATGCGCCAGGGAACCAGCGACTTGTCAGACGCTGTAGGTTGCCCCGCGCTCACCCGTGAGCTGCGGCAAGTCCAAAGGGCCCAACAAAAAGAACTTCTGCCGATGTGCGAAAAGTATGATTGCAGGACGCACCCTCGAGTTCCTCAAAGATCTACACCATTGCGGTGCTAAGCTACCGGGGCGGACGACAAAATCTCGCCAACTACTTCCTCCGTGCTCAAGCCAAACGCCGATCTTGGCTCATGCACTTGCCGGACAGCTCCATTTCTTCTTGGGCAGATTTGTGCCATCAGCTTGTCGGCTTTCACAAAGCGGCCACAAACCTCATGGCCAGAGAGTGACCTTCACCTGCCGCCTGTATGAAGGGGAGTCCCGCGCAAGTTCATCCAGATTCAGCTGTGCATTACAATATCCCAGTGACACCACCCTGCCAAGGTGATCAGCTGCTCCATCGTAACATGCGGAACCGCAGGATGAGGGAGGAGATGGCGATGTGCAAGGTCAAGGACGCCGGTGAGCTATATGCCCTGGCCGATAAGTGTGCACGCTACCGAGGAGGGAAGAAGACTCTGTGAGAGAATGTTGGAGCAGGATCTCTGACAGCGATGAGACCGCCTTCTGAAAGAAGAGCCGGCGGAACAATGTAAAGAAGAAGAGTCAAGAAGTACTGGTTGTCGAGCAGTCCGCAAGGATGGTGCCGCCAACAAGGCTAAGGCTAGCGGTTCGCAAGGAGGTTGTTGCCGACACCGACCGCCAAGTCAGGGCGGTCACGACAAGGTGACAGCTCCAACAAGCAAGATCGCAAGATTCACCGCACTAAGGGCCACGACCTCCAGAGCTGCAAGAAAGTCGAGCAGCTCGCTGAATGCCAGAGGGCTGAGTACGAAAGCGGCAAGACAAGGAGAAGGCCCAGAAGGTGCTAAAAGCGGCTAGCAAGAAGAGACCCGGCCGAGGACGCCGCTGCAAGGCAAAGCAAGGCAAGGAGATGCACCTGCCAAGGCCGCGACAAGGAAGAAGACGAAGATGACGGCGACGAAGACATGGAAGACGACGGTTGATGAGCAGGAGTTTCGTAAGGCAACGGAGGTCCTTTTGCGCTGACGGTGGTGCTTCTCCGATACTCGCACCGCCAACTCAAGCAATGGATGCGTGAGGTTAATGCAGCAGAATCGTCAGAGTCGCCAAGCAGCCTCAAGCGGTCCAAGACGCCCATCATCTTTGACATTGAGGATCACCCGATCGCATCACTACGGCGGGTGCTTGCCGATGTTGGTATCACCAACTATCCGCAACCTCAAGGTCACAAAGATGTTGGTTGACGGTGGGGCCGGGCTGAATCGATCTCCTCTCGCAGTGCTCCGTAGCTTCAGATCCGCGGACAGCGATCTCAAGAGACCGGTACTTTCCAAGGAATCAACCCAGTGAAGGAGTGTCGAAGGGAAGATCACACCGCCGTAACATTTGGCGTTGAACTGAATTTCAGGATCGAGAGGGTCACATTCGACGTTGCCGATTTCCCATTGCCCTACAATGGAATACGGCCGCCCAAAGACTCGCCAAGTTCATGGCAGCCTCTCATTACGCCTACAACCTGCTCAAGATGCCCGCCCGATAAGCGCTATTTCGTCCATGGCGACAAGAAGGATGCGCTTATCTGCGCCGACAAGATTTACCGATGCAGCAGCCGCCACAAATAGCAAATCACTTGTCACCGAAGCTCCCGGGGAAGAAGAAGACCACCTTGTCCGCAAGAACTCGATGCCCACTCTGCAAGCGCACTCTTCGAGTGCTACGCTACCGCCGAGGACGCACCAACGAGCTCCACCGCAAGTGCAAGAAGAAGATGGCAGCTCCGCTAAAGACCAAGAAGGTGTCCGCTAAGGAGGACGGCAATCGATGGTACCTTCACCATCGCCATGCTTGACCTTAAATAGGAAGGCGCGGCCATGCTGTTTTCTCGCGGGCGAATGTCGACGTGTTTGCATGGCAACCGCCCCGACATCCCCGGCGCCCTGTGAAAGTAATTGAGCACCACCTAGCTGTCTGTCCTCATGCGCGGCCCGTCAAGCAAAAAGTCAGGAAGCAGGCAGTGGAGCGCCAAGAATTTATAGCAGAAGAAATCAAGAAGTTGGAAGTAGCAGGCCTTGTTAGAGGAGTGCTCCATCCCACGTGGTTGGCCAATCCGGTAGTTGTACGAAAGGCAAATGGGAAATGGAGACTCAGACGACTTTACAGATGTTAATAAAGCTTGTCCCAAAGACCCATTTCTTTGCCGTGATATAGACCAGATTGTTGACTCCATACCTGGATGTGATTTGCTTTCATTTCTTGACGATATTCAGGATATTATCAGATCTTCATGGCAGAAGAAGATGAAGAGAAAACCGCATTCATTACACCATGTGGCACATATCGCTTCATACGGATGCCTTTCGGTTTGAAGAATGCTGGTTCAACGCTTGCAAGAGTAGTCCATGATGCTTTTGAGCCGCAGACATACGTAAATGTAGAAGCTTACATGGATGACATAGTGGTCAAGAGCAAGGACAAAGCAACTCGTTCAAGACTTAGATGAGACCTTTGCAAATCTGCAAGATCAACCTCAAGCTCAATCCCCGAGAAGTGCGTGTTTGGAGTTCCTTCCGCAAGCTTCTCGGTTCTTCGTGGTCTCGTGAGGGGAATTGAAGCCAATCCCGACAAGATCAAGGCCATTGAGCAGATTGAAGCACCAAAGCACGCCAAGGATGTAAGAAGGCTTGCTTGGTTATGCGGCTGCTCTCAAGAGGTTTATCTCTAGGTCAGTGAGCTTCTACCGCTTTTTCAAGATTTTGAAAAAAGGCAGGTCCAATGAAATGGACTCTCAAGCGGAGGCTGCGCCAGAGGACTTAAAGAGGTACTCCGTCCTCCACTCAATACTTGTCGCACCTAGGCTACAAGAGAAGTTGCTGTATATAGCGCAACCAATCAAGTGGTTAGTGCTGCGTTAGTAGCGGAGAGGGAGGCGGATGATGAGCCGGCAACCGAGGCAGATGCATCCAGCGACAAGCAGGGGGCTTCACCACAAGCTCCTGTCCCGATAAGGACGGATCTGCGCAGGATTGCACAAGATGCGTAAAAGGATGGTGTGCAGAAATTGCTTTTCGCCTCCTCATGGCCTCGAGAAAGTTGCGCCATTACTTCCAAGCACATGAGATAACAAAGGTCACCGCTTGCTGAAGAGGATATTGCAAAATCCGTACAACAGCAGGATTGTCGAGTGGGCACTGAACCTGCCAAGCTTTGGCCTCAAGTTTGAAAGCACTTCAACTATCCAAAGCAGAGCATTGGCAGAGTTTATAGCAGAATGGACGCCAATGCAAGATGAAGAAATACCAGAGACGAGCATCCCCGCCAAATAAGCAAGTAAAGATTGGCTGATGTATTTTATGGTGCCTTCGTCGCAAGGCGCGGTGTTTCAAGGCGGTTGCTTATCGCACCCACCGGAGAGCACCTCAAGTACATAGTCCAAATGCACTTTCCCAAGGAGCAAGCAACAAATAATACCGCAGAGTATGAAGGTTTGCTTGCCGGTCTCAGAATTGCAGAGACCTTGGGATCGTAAGCTTATTGTCGGGTGACTCACAAATTGTCGTCCGCCAAGTGAACAAAGATTATCGTAGTCCGCTGATGGAAGCTCACGCTGACGAAGTGAGAAAGCTAGAGGAGCACTTTGAAGGCCTCGCAAATGGAACACGCTCCAAGAGCTCGTGAACGATATTGTCGATGGCCTCTCAAAGTGTGCCGCACTTAAGTTACCCGTGGAACTAGGAATTTTGTGCTCAAGCGACTCAACCAACCGTAACGCCATCAACAGGACAGAGCAAGAAGAGGAAGTTGGTTTCCGGTGACTACTTTCCGGCAGAGCTCCCTGGAGCCGCCGCCAAGAAGGTCCCCAAAATCAACGCAAATATCGTTGAAGCAGACGTTCCCGACAAGTTTTGCTCTGGCAAGCTTGTAGGGGATCATCAAGCCCCGACAGAGCCGCATGTTCTTGCCGTGGAAGCTGATGTTCCGCAGAGCGATGTGCTTTTAATCCTTGTTGTCGAGCCACGTGCTCCAAAGATGGGCACAAAGAGATCGCCCATTTCCTTCAGACAGAGAACTTCCCAAGAGCAAGAAGAAGCAGAAAAGTAGCCGGCAGTAAGTATGTATCAGCTTTGTTGACAACATCCTATACGTAAGAAGACTCAACGGAGTGAAATTGAAGTGTATTTGCCGAAGATGGACAGAAGCTGTTGGCAGAGATACACGGAGGCATATGTGGTCACAACATTGGCGTTGAGAGCACTTGCCGCAAAGCTTTCCGAAGGTTTCTTCCGCCGAAGCCTCCAAGATGCAATGGCACAAGTAACCAAATGTGAAGCGCCAGGCCCATTCAAAACAGATACACCAGCCAGCTCAAGCTCTCCAGACGATCCCTTTGTCCCGCCATTTTCGTCCGGGGCTCGACATCCTCGCCCCTTCCCCGAAGTCTGTCGAGGGCTTTGAGTACTTGTACGTCAGAATCGCCAAGTTCACAAAGTGGCCGGAAGTGGAAGCAGTGAGGAAGGTGACAGACACACAAGCAGCCAAGTTCTTCAGTCAATTGTTTGCCGCTTTGGGATACCTAACCGGATCATCACCGGCTAACGCACCCAATTCACGAAGTCGCACCTTCATGCAAGACGCCCAAGATCTTGGCGCCAAGGTCTGCTTTGCTTCGCTTGCTCACCCGAGAAGCAACGGTCAAGCGTAGAGGGCAAATGCTGAAGTGCTGCGAGGACTCAAGACCAGAACTTTTGACAAAGGCGCAAGTGCGAAGAAACTGGATTGAGGAGCTGCCGGTGGTTCTTTGGTCGATCAGACGACGCCAAATCGAGCCACCGCCGACACCTTTCGCCTAGTCTATGGAGCAGAGGCAGTTCTCCCCACGGAACTCGTGATAATGGTCACCTCGAGTACTCGCTATGATGAGCTTGAGCAAGAGCAGCTGAACAAGATGACGCTACTGCCTCGAGGAAGATCGCCTTTCAGGCCGCTGACGAGCTGCTCGTTATCAAGAAGCTTTGCGCCGCTACCATAGCCGCAGTTAATGCCGAAGCTTCGAGGAAGGCGACCTTGTTCTTCGGCGCGCTCAATCCGCCAAGAATTCCAACAAGTTGACGCCGGCGGGAAGGCTTCCTATCGGGTGAAACGAGTCACTAGGCCTCGGCGCTGTCCGCCTTTGAGACCAAGATGGCGCCCGTGAGCAACTCCTCGAATATAGAACATCTTCGTAAGTTTTACCTATAGGCGCAGTTGCCGGAACCTGCTCCGACAACCACCCTTTTGTACAAGTCTTGCCATCGTTGCATGTAATCCTTTGTACAAAGCCGGGCAGACCTGCATCAAGAAGCTCATGTGTTATGCATAACTCACAATTTCATGCTTTCATCATTATTTTGCATGTATTATTTGACATTTTGTGCAGCACCCACACCCTAGAGAAGCAATAACGAGCCACTAGGCTCCATAACTTTATTTTCTTCTTTCTTCTCAAAAAGAGGAAGGTTCATCCACCCACAAGTTAACCAGGGGGAAGGAGAAGATACGGTGGGCCAAGTGTCGCCGAGGAAGTATCGCCTTACCGAAGCAAACGACGTAAAAGCTAAGTTACTAAGTTTAAGCAATCAGTTTTAAATTTTCAAGTTATCTTCCTCGAACGATAGTACTTTGTATGGAAAACCTGTGCTGGAGGAACCAACTCGCAGCTAGTTTGCGCCCTTACTTTGTTTCGAGTCCGCCAACAACTTAAGTGTGCTGCAACTAGTTACGACAAGGTTGCTTGTCGGAGGCAGCATCGCAAGCAGGTCAGGTCGACGTTCCGACTCAAGGCCATGCGTAAAGATGTTCGTGACCGACAAGTTCCCTAAAAGCGAGGGCACAAACATACAAGGGAAGGAATCAAGTAAAGGAAATAACATTGCGATTGATGCCTAAGATAGAGTATATTACAAAATAACCTGTCGCAGATCTAATAGATTTTCCGCCTAAACATGATCTACAGCGACAAGAGAAAGATAAGCTTGGCGGCCTAGTCCACGCGGGTCGCCATCGAGCCTCTTGATTCGGCCACCGTCCACGATGGGTGCATAAGGGACTTAAGTGCTTCAACGCCGGCAGATGGAGGCAGGGACTTGAGGACGCTAAGGTCGACGCCGGATTATGGAAGGCCACCTTCATCAAGACCTTCGAGAGCCTCGGCAGACTTGGCGCGACTCTGCCGGCCAGCTGCTTTGGGATCTCCTCCCGAGTCAGCTGGAGACCCGCCAACACGCCTTGAAGAACAGGCTGAGCTTGACGCTGGGTTGGAGGTTCTCGTCGGTGGAGTACCCAAGATCCACCATCCCCAGCTCCATCAGCTCATTGTGGATGGCGGCGCAGTTTCCTACAAGACCTTCTGTCCAAAGGCATTATGCTATCTCCGAGAGTATCCAGGCGTCATGCATTCTCGCCAACAGCTCCTCGTTGGCCTTGATCTTCCAAGAGGTCTGCTCTCGCCTCCTTGAGCCGCCCAGCCTCCGGCTGTGGTGGTTAGTTTCAGCTCCAGATCCGCCTTTGGAGTCCTTGGCGCGCCGAGCTTTGATTTTCTCAAAAACGACCTGCAGCTCGCCAAGAGTGTAGGCGCCTTCACGCGCTTCAGCCCGCAACCTCCTCCTTGTTTTCTCCGGAGGGTGGCCTCCAGCTGTGCCACCTCGTCTCCAATTCCATCTTGGCGGCTCAAAGAGCAGCGGGCGCATCCTTTGCCTTCCTTGAGTGCTCCGCCATTGATTGCTCAGCAGACGCAATATCTTCCTCAGTAGCTGCCGAGGTTGATCTTCCGCGCGCCAGCTCACCTTCATGCGCAGAGCTTCTCCGCAAGCCTTTGCTGCTCCACTCGCCTTCTAGGATGAAGGCCGCGCCCTCAGCAAGTTGCTCCCCGCTCGCTATGTCCCGAGAGATTCTTTGTTGGCCGCCGAGCTCTTCTCCGCTTCCATGTCGGCTCCCCGCCTCGCTGACGAGTGCTTCCTCGCGACCCAGCTTAGCTTGGCGGGCGTAGAGCGACAACAGCTTCTTCAAGAGAGCGCTCCTCGCTCGCCATCGCTGCTGCTTGGCGATTAACCAAGGACAGCCCAATGGAGGCGCAGCAGCTCCACATCAAGGTCTCCCTCGACCGGGCGCCTGGAGCTCGATGCCCATGGAAGCTTGATGAAGACACCTTCGCCGCCTTCAGATAGGCGCCGGCTGGGGCTCTTCGAGTCCGTGCGCGCATCGGCGGGGATCGGCGGTCGCAGCGCCTGGCGCCTCCCGCGGCTCAGTGCTGCCAAGACGATCACCCGACCCCCTCAGCCTCCGCACCGCAGCCTTGGCGGCTCATCCTCGGCGCGGACTCCATCGTCAGCCGGCCTCCTCTTCCATGTTGGTGGCGCTGGCAGCTGTTGTCGCGAAAGGCCCTCGCCGCTGCAACCTCGGGCCCATCGGCTCTCCGCAGATGGACTGACGATCGAGAAAGAAAGAACAACAAGCAGATGTTCAAGAAGAATAGAAGAAAGAGAACCCAAGGGAGATTTTCAAGTATGAAGATTACCTGCAATGGGATCTGTAGCCGCGGTCTCCACCATCGGAGGGTCGTCAACGCTACCTCTTGCCGGAGAAGCTCCCCTTGTCGGAGAAGCCTCCCTTGTCGGACAGCGCTCCCTTGGCGGAGATTTCTCCCTGGTGGCGAGGCTGAAGCAAAGCGTAACTTCAGAGGACCTCCGGGCCTCCTCGATGAGGCTGCTCTGCTCCTACATAATTCAACAAGCCAGATATCACGATGAAGGAGCACCCAAGCACACCTAACCGTAAGAAATAAACCAAGTACTTACGCTCGGGGCCAGCTGCCGGGCTGCTCAGGAAGGTTGCTGATCCGCAAGGGAGTCTCAGACGGCTCTCCTGCCGCCACGGAGATCTGCCTTCGATGACCACCACTGGAGTCTTGGCTCTTCGATGTCCTCTCGAAAGCCAGCGTCTGAAGAAGGAAAAAGTTCAGAGGAAGCAAGTCGACACAAGATAAAACAGTAAATTGAAGGATTACAAGTAGCACATAAGATTTTACTCTTCCTCTTCTTCTTCGGAGCTGAGAGCGGAGAGATCAAATTCGGCCCAAACGCGCATTTAACCGGAGGAGTAGACTCTCGACGCTGGCCGTGACTCCGGCCGACTCAGACCTCTCCCCGTTGTTGTGGCGGGGTATGAGGCGCCTCCCGCTGCAACAAGGTTGTTGCGCGTGGCGGGGCCGGGCGCGAGGCGGTTGTTGGTCGATACCGCCCGCGCCACTTCTCTCCGTTTTGCGGAGGCGCTTTTCTGGCGGGGTCGCTGGCTCTTCCTGCGCGCAAGCTACTTGACGGGCGGAGGGGAGGCGCCGCAGGCTCGCCGCTCATTGTCGGGCTCGCTCTGCTCCTCCTCATCGGGCGAACTCCTCTTTGTCGGCAAGGCTTGCCGTCGCCGCCGTCTCGCCTTCCTCGACAAAGGAACTCCAAACACACCGGGCGCGGCAGCAGCTTCGCCGCCTCCAACCTTGTGGTGGCGCGCCGCCATCTCTTGCTCGGTGGTCGTCGGTGAGCCGCTTCGCTCGCCGGCACGGATCGGCACTTCTTCCAAGTCGTCAAGAACTCGCTGCACGACGTCGTCGGGCGGGCTCCTCGCCAGTTGGAACGATTCCATGGGAATCGCAACGGCATCATCGCTGGATGCGGTCAAGCGACGAGTTGTTGCATTGCGGGCACGATTCTCTGCAACATAAACCACTCGGGTGATCTCGCATCGCTTGAACAACCCCGCAGCATGCCATCCAGCTCCAAGACAAGAAAGTTCCAGCTCAAACCCGGCGCGCAGCCTCATGATGTCGGGCCAGATTTTGAACTCCCAAGCAGGCCTCCTCCTCCTCGCAGGCGGCTTAATGCGGCTGGCGAGGAAGTCCGCTACAACTGCTCTCCACGGTAAGTCTGGCATGCCCGAGGCGCAAGATTCCGTCACGGTATCTTCAACTTGGCATCCTCCGTGCCAAGTTGTTTCAATCGCTGCCGCCGACTATGGGAGTTTTGGCGCAAGGCAGTGAAAGGCTGCGGGTCCTCCTCTAAGATCCAACACCAGCCAGCTTCCACTCCTCCCACTTGCCGCGCAAGAACTCCGCCAAGATACGCTTCTTCTGCCGATCCCGAGATCCATGCAATTCCTCCGCAAGCGGCTCTCCTCTCTACGCTGGGCATGAAGTAATGGGCGAAAAGCGCTTGAAGACGGTGGATCTCACGGTTCTCGCAGAGGTGGCAAAACCGCCATAGTGAGGATCATGCGCTAGGGGTGAAATCAAGGAGGCGGAGGCCATATGTGTTCATGACATCACAAAAGAATTAGAAAAGGGGCGGCAGAGCCCAAGCAGGGAAGAAAAGGCCAAAGGGGTACCCGATGGAAACCTTTATCTGACGGGCGGGCGGAGATCACCTCAGGCGCTGGTGCGCCTGGCCGCCGAATGTAAAAGGTAATACAGCTCCCGCAGCCCTTTCTTGTCCGGGTGGGATCAAGAGGGCCCGCCTTCCGCAGCGCCATGAGCCGCCAGCGCCGATTTCGATTTCCACGCTTTTCCCCTTGTTGGCCTTCGTGAGCCATGGGGGAGGCGGTGGGAGGTCGACGGCGTTGGTGGCGCCCGGTGGCAATGGAGGGGCGGAGCATCGCTTCCTTTGGGCTCAAGAAGAAAGGGGGAGAAGCGTTGGTCTCGGACAGACATCAATGGTGGTATGCCTGCCGCCTGCGTTTCTGCTTATAAGGAGGGACGAGGGGCATGCTCCGATTTTCCCATTAAAGAAAGCTCCCCACGATCTCACGACACGCCACGTCCGTGCGTGCTGCTCTGTGGGGACACAGGGTCCGTGGCTAGTAATGGCGAATCCAGACCGGGCGTGTTCAGCACCAAGCTTTGGGCCTGGCCCAACAGAGCTTGGCGCTGCAGGTGGCCCAGGCCCGGGGCTCCTGTGGGTGTACTTCAGAGTAGGGGTACCCTAGTACCCCAACTGCACGGCAGTTGCAGCACCCCTGCAAGGCTGGCCTGGGTGACCGCTAAGATCCCTCCACGGCTCCTTTGGAGCCATTCAAGAACAAAGTAATCAAGGCCCCGAAGAGGAGCTTGCTGGAAGGCCACTCAAGGCACGAAGGAAACAAGACCCCGCAAGAGGAGCTTGCCGGAAGGCTTGGTGATCGGCAAGCTTCGAAAGCGGCAAGTATTCAGTCACAAGGTGCTTTCTGCATGCCGAACAGTAACCTCTCTTCATCTCCGCCCCCAGCTCATCCGCCAACGTGTCGCCCACGGGCTATTCTGCATCGCCAGGTCGGAAGGGTCAGTGCAGCCAGCCGGAGAGCAGCGATAAGCTGGCGCCGATAAGCTACCATCGTGGGCGAACTGAGGCGCGATTCTTGACGGTCCCTGCTGCAATCGTTCAAGCGACGGGATGGGCATTTATTACTCTTTTGTACCTTGCCGCCGTGAGTTAGGTATAGATCATCAGACACCGTATGCTGGTGTACCAACCACTCGCTTTTACATTTGTACCTCATATGTGTTGCCACTGTGGTGACCCCTTGAGACTATAAAAGGAGGCCCATGTGCAACGAGGGGAGGGTCTGCCTGCTCGATTCACCACTGACTCATACGAGACCACACTGGCTCAAAGCTAGGTTTTGTAGCTCCCATTGCTCTCTAGCAAGAAACACAATAGAATCAACCAAGCAGCAGAGGGAGTAAAGTTATCTCCTGAGAGCTCCTGTTGGGTAAATCTGCTCGGTAAATTCGCCGATCCGCCTCTTTGTGCATTCTCCGCGCCTCCGAACCACAAGGGACCTAGGTCCCATAGGTGTTCAGGGACACGATCAGCTTCCCCGACAATCATGCATGGGAGTCGAAGACATTAGATGAAGATCACATCCTGACGCAGCAATGGATGCCTACCTTTGTTTAAATATCTACAAGGGTTGGATGAAGAAGCGAGCCCAAAGGTCCGGTCTAAGCAAAGAAGCGCCGACGACAGGAAGAGGAAGAGGGACGAGGACAAAGTCGAGGACGTGGACTCGGATCCGAGTAGGTGCGCAAGGCTGTCCGCTCATGCTGGTTCTACTGCAGTGTCGAAGCGGACTAGTTGCTTAGTTTATTTTCAAGGGTGTGTGTGCCGAGGCCCCAGCAGTAACTATGTTTAGTATGCTGTTCTTCTCGTTATTTGAAATCTTTAGTACGCATGTAGTACTAGTACTATGTCTTACTACTGTTCTTCTTGCGCTTGGTACTATCGTCAGATCTTCATGTTCCTACTGTACTTAATACTGCTCGCATTTAGTAGTATAATTTGGGTTAGTCGATTACTGAAAGAAGTTCGACAGAGTGAAGGAAGAAGACGACAGAAGAGGTGGAAGAAGCCCTTCTAGCCATCCATGTTGCATCAAACGGCTCACATGAGTCGACTGACCCAAATTGCTCCATCAGATTGCAGGATCCATGTGGCATTCAAGGTCTCGATGGTAGATTCCGTGTCCGCACCCGGTTTGCGGGCTTGTCATACCGACCGGGCTTCCGCCACGACAGCCACCTCTATGGGCCTCTTCCGTATGGGCGGAGACGACAATGACCTACTAGTTCCTCCTCGCTGGTGTGTTGGAGCATCGCGGCGTCTTCCGCTTCATACGCTGCGCAGTATAGACGCTGCTCCACTAGCTGCTCGCGCGCTTGGCAGCGCCGGGCGGCATCGCGAGGAGGGACTACAGCACGATGTGAGCGGGCGAGCCTTCGCTTCATGGCATGGGATGAGCGTACACGGCGGTGATGGGCGAGAAATTGTTGGTCGGATCAGCGGGCGCCGATGCATGCACAACGGGCGCGGCGGCATATTGATGAGTGTGCGTAGGGAGCTTACTTTAGTTTTATATAAGGTTGGTCAAACTTAAAAGAAAACCGTACTAGTACATGTAAACATTAGACTTAGGCAACGCTTTTATTAGTTAGTACCACAACCACGATACGGAATCATGTGCAAGCATGTGAATCATGGGCCGCCGCTGATCGATCGAATGGTGCGTCACCGTGTCACGCCTCAAGGACATCCAACGAACCTTTTGTGTGTGTGAAACAACTCTAATATTACTCAACTTTTTTTCCTGGAAAGTTCTTGACGCTGCAATATTTCCATATATTTGAATTTAGCTCCAATTCGTGTTTATTTGGATTTGGACGCTTTAGGTGCGCCTCTAGTTTTTTAATACTGATTTTGTGTATGTGGACTGAGAGAGAACATGTGTATGTGTCCATATGTGTGTTGTATGGAAGGGCAATGTGGAGACGAAAAGTGTGTGTGGTACAGATATAGAGAGGTGTGAATGTGCAAATGATCATGCATGAGTGAGACATAGACAGATATGCCGATACGTTGTGTATACATGAGAGAACGGTCTTCTAGTTTACTTGTGTCTGTGTGAGAGAGAGAGAGAGAGGGAGGGAGAGAGAGAGAGAGAGAGTAGCATTCTTAACACAACAACCATCATCTCTCGATTCGTCTGGCCTCTCGAGACGGGTCGCAGATGCAACACATGCATCAACGCCACATTTTGACACCCTCACCCGACCCCCTGCCCACCTCAAGGCCCGCACAATCTCTTTGTGAATACCCATCTTCCTTAGGTTTGTTTTCTCTCAATATCTCTCTCTCTCTCTCTCACACACACATGTACACACGCACAACACACACACACACACGCAGCACAACACACACACACACACACACCCCGAGCACACAATTCATCCCCATCCAAGGTTATACGGGCGACCACTCCTGCTTGTGCTTCTTTGCACCCCAACATGCACAACACCTCAATCTTCAAAGAGGGCATCGAGCAGATCAAGACGGGGACCACACCGCTAGAGAATGCAAGGGGTCATTTGAAGTAGGTGATGTGACGACGGTCACACTGACTCACTCCTCCCACACTCTCTCTCTCTCTCTGCACAAAATTACCAATCCTCTCTCTCCCCCGCACAAAATTTCTCAATCCCTCAACCCACGTAGATCCTTCCCTCTCATCCATATTTTTCCAAATTTCTCTCATCAAACATGTTGTCTCTCTTTCTCCTTCCACGATACAAAATCTGATGCACACGCGATCTCAATGATATTACATGTCTCCATCTTTCTCACAGCACCTAACTTCCTCTCTCTCTCTTCTCTCTATCTCTTTCCCTCTCCTCGTCCTCATTAGGGTTTGTATCCTACTCTCTCGTCCACATACATACAATCTTTCCCCGCCCTATCCGGCTTCCATCTTCAAAAAGCTCTCTCCGCACGCTTCATTCACACATTGGGATATGTCAAAAAGTTGCTTCTATAATGGATCTTGTTTGGATCATGGGGTTAGGAGCTAGTTTAAGCTAAGTTGGGGGCTCAAATAACCCCAAAAGTATCCATACGTGAGGGTTAGAGGGGTTAGTTCCATCTAACCCAACTATCCCGATGGAGAGAAATGCTAATTTGGGTTAGAGTGGGTTAGAAAATAATTCTAACTCTAACTGTGTTAGAGTATCCAAACAGAGCCAATGGCTGATGTAGAGTTATGGTTGTTTTTGTTGCATCCTACTAAAAGTAATAACTATGAAATGCATTTAGATTCTCATTTGATTGGGATTATGTGAGTTTGAGCATGTTGTGAAGTACTATAGACCTTGTATACATCTTGGGATTCGGCTAATGATTGTAACTATTGAATTGTATAGACCATTACATTCAAGTCAATAGCCTAATATATTTATTTCACAATTTCAATAAAATGATTAGTTCACTACAAACTAAGAAAACAAATGTGTATTCTCCATGCTTTTTTATTTGAGTCCGCCAGACAGCATTGGTCAAAGTCAAGTTTCAGTAAACTCGAGAAAGCTTATAACAAAAAAATATTAAACATATACAACAAATATGTTACTCATTAGATTCATTATTGAATGTACTTTCACATGATACATATTGTTATGGTAGAAATGTTTATATTTTTCTATAAACTTGGTCAGTCTTTAGGAAGTTTGACTTCAAATAACCCAATATGCATAGTTTACTACTACTACTCGCTAGTTGCTTTAGTCGAATCACTCAACACGCCACACGGGGAGTCCAAAGTGTCACAAAATTCTTTTGAGGTCACGCTGGAAAATTTCCCGCGCAATTCTCTGATTCGAGCAAAGGAAGTAACATCATAGCCTTCAAACAAAGCTCTGGACTTGGATGACGCTTGGTATGGGCTGTTTTCCAGAACTTCCAGTTCACCCTACCCAGCCAACCCCACCCCGCACCCAGATGTTGAGAGATATGCTCCTAGAGGAAATCATGGCGCGATGATATTTCCTATGTGTTTATGAATAAAGATAGTCATTGGATGCATTATCAATGATGTGTATCAAAGGCATTGCGGACTTGTTTGTGGGACTATGCATTGTATGATGACCTGCCCTAAAAGGTCCCTAGTCAAAAGGGGCTGTGTGGACTGTGAGCCTTTCAGACTAGACTAGCATGGCGACATGGTCGATGGTTATTTGGTCTCACTTCAGACATGGATCATTGGATGCTAACCGGATAATATGGACTTGAAGGTTGCGCCGATTCGACGTAGTCGGATCCGGAAGTCGAGATAAGGTCTGAGTCCTGATTGCACTCCAACTATGAGACGAAGCGTATATGTCATCCGCGTGGTCTCTAGTATAACATACGCTCTATGTCTCTAAGACCCGAAATGACAGCATGTAAACTGGATGGTGATGTATTTGCTTTGGGGTCGACTCAATTACGCTACTCTCTGCGGACTCGGTAGTTACAAAGGTAGGTTTCGGTTTGTCCAGTCCCCATGCCAAGGAGACATGGTCGAAAGCAAGATGGATTTGCTCTCTCCCCATCAGGAGAGATATACTGGTCCCCTCGTAGATCCGCCACCGGGATAAGTATGGTCATGGCTAAGACATGATTTCATAGGAGATAATCCATTTGTGGTTGGTACTCACCGGAACGAAAGAAAGTGATCGGCTAGCATAATGATGACAGGGCTCTCTCTTTGAGTCCGGTTAAATATATATCGTAAGTCTTCAAAGGGGATGTAAGTGTGACACGTTGTATAGTCGCCTAACCGCTTTCATAGTCTACTTGGTGGTCGGCAGACGCCTTGCTAGAGGTCGCTTACCAACCGCAGTGTCGGAGGTGATCTCGAATCGTGGACCAAGTCGACTTTGAACTTGCGGGCTTGCGCTGCTATGGGAAGGTGTTGGAACCCACGAGGTCGGGTTGTCAGGACATCGGGTTGGATGTGATCCGAATTGACTAGGAACGCGTGACCGAGCAGACTTTTGGGCTTTTAGGGTCCGTGGGTAAGGCTCAAGTATTGAGTCCCGCGATTTTATCGCCTATATAAAGTGGAGGTGCAGCACACTCTATGTGTGGTTGATCGCTCAAGGCGCCATGTAATTAGGGTTTGCATGTGAAGCGCATAGCTACCAACTTCGCTGCCAAATATATGATCGGACTTGAGCAAGTCCGCCATACATTGTTCATCCCCGCATACTGATAAATACCGTTAGAGGCGGTGGTACTTTCTTCACTCCGGTGAACCTGCGTGACGTTGATCGATCAAACGGCTGTTCGAGGTTGAGATCAACGAGGAGGAGATCTATCCACGCTGGACACCGCTGTTGCCCCAACTCTTTCTGAGGCCGTAACGGCATCTCCGCGCTGATTAGTGTGTAACGAATCAGTTATCCATCTCCCGTAGCATGTTCCCCGGATGTTCTGCGTAGGAAAATTCTCTTAATTTGGTAGTCACATCAGACCCTACCCAGCCAACCCAACACCATGTGGTAGTACACCTGAATACTCCCCATTTTCTATCCCCACCGCAAAATAGACTTCTCCACGGCACCGCAGCTTTCGTGCTCCTCCCTTACATCGGCGCACTCGTCCACCGCAGCAGCATTCGCCTTCATCGACGACCTCAGACGCCAGACCGAGACGGTCCACCGTCAGTTGCCATACACGGAGCCTCTTCCCGGCATCGCCTTCCATGGTCTCGGATCTGCTTCCCAAGCCGACGCTAAGCGCAGGGTACCAACCGCCGTGGACAATGAACTGACTCCCTGCTGCCGATCATGACTCACAGAGGCCGCCACGACCATCGCTCTCCTCCTCGATTGGTAATGTGTATTGAATCACTTAGCATACATGTGCAGTTCCAATTTTGTTCATACCTACCCTTCAAATTTCCTGGGTGCTATTGTTCCCGTAAAAGTAATTGGTTATAGCCTCCATTGTCCAACATGAATATCAGCTTGTAATTGTGCGCCGCTTCTCCTGTATCGCTACTGTGCTTGGGTAGGTTTTTCATCTCGCAACCAGTAGTGTGGCAAATGATGGAAAGGTTTTAGAACTAGCAAGATGCCCATATGCTGCTAACGCATCAAGATGCATTTGTATGAGTAGTTTATCTGTAGGGAGAAAAGGATGAACGAGGGAAGGCCTTATTTGCAAATCTGGAGAGGGGTATGGGTAGCTTTTTGCAAAATTCCCATTTGTTTCCTTCCTATCCGCCGATATAAATCGGACGGCCTATATTGCAAAAAAAAGTATAGAGAAAAAGTAAAGAAAGTAGAGATAAATATTAAATATTAAATATTAAATAAATATAACAGTAGAGAAGAGAGTAGAGATAGCAGACGCTGGAAAGGATCAAGGCATGGGAAAAAGCGGCTCGCAAGGCGGCGCTTAGTTTTACGCGGCGACATGTCCAGCCGCATTTTATAAAATCCAACGCCTCCCACCGCTCTGGTGCTTTGCCACCGCTTTCTCCCGCCATTTCATTCGCATTACCGCTGCTACCATGCCGATGCTGTCGCTGAAACTTGGGGATACCATGGCGTCTGCCAAGGCCCCTCCCGCTTCTCCGCCGATCCGTTCGCGGGATGCACCTCGCCTGCATTTCGACAACGCCAACGAGGCACACCAAGACATATGACATGGTGCATGCTCCGGTGGCCTCATAGAACATTGAACTTCCTAACGTGCCGACGAGGGAGTAGGCGAGCCGCTAGCCTCGCGCTGCTTAGCACCGACGAAGATCGTCGCGACAACCGGAGGCGGAGCACCGCTCGGCATCGACGAGATGGACGAGGAAGCCATGGCGCTTATGGCGCCAACACTTCCGCAGGACATCATCAACGAGCGCAAGTTCTACGCGCAAAGGAGGGCGGAGAGGATAAGAGGAGGGCGGAGCGAGCCGCCTATCGCGAGGACAAGCGTGAGGCGAAAAGTGGACGCCAATTCAACATGAGGCTAGGAGCAGCGTCAGCCTGGGAACTGGACGACGATCGGTATCTTCACGCCTACAATCGACGTCGGAGGAGGACATCACCGAGGAGGAGTCGGACGACGAGGAGTAGTTGAATTATCTTTTTATCTATCTATGCTGAGAACTATCCTCACTCTATCTACTTCGATCTCAGCATCTGTAAACGCTTTTTAAAGCGCCGCTGCTGTATTCTGTTGGAGATGCTCACATGGCAGACGAGTGCTTTAATGTTGCCCACAAGATGCGCGAGTATTACTAGTAGTATATTTTCTTGCCATGTTGAGATTTTAAAACCACGAAAGTGTGAACATGCAGAGGAGCAATGAAGACCAAACACGGATATTCGGGACATCTTCAAGGAGCGTGGCAAGTTAAAGAGGAGCTGAACCGAACTCTGTAAAACGAGCTTTGGTAAGTAAACACCCTTCAATTACTTTCCCTGTAGCCTCGCTGTGGTTATATGTTGTAGTTTCGCTTCTCTTGCGTGGTGTTCTTCGATGTAATAAGAAGAGTCTTAATCATCCTAATGCTTTCGCTTTTAGCTTGATGTAGGAAGTGGGTGTTCTCACCTTGTAGTCTTTTATATATTATTTTTTCCTTTTGAATTCACTCCGAGTTCTGCTTATCTGGCTTCTACTAAATGGATCTAGGTTGCTCCGAGTATTGATCTAAAAAGAAGTAACTTCATGTCAGATGCGCCTCATGAGGAGGGAAGTATGGTCAACCTCGAGATCATGTTTCCAAAATGAGGCTGGATTACACACAAGGTTCCAGTTCCCTAATGATGCTCGGATTAGACACAAGGTGCAAATTCCAGATGATGCTGGATTACACACAAGCCGTGGAGTCGTCATTGTTCGTGTCCTCGGCATTAGTAAAGGCTGAAAGAAAGCGTGCAGCAGCCCTTGAGAATGTAGCTGAGTTCTCGAAGTTTAAAAGAGCAATCAGATGCTCTTCACCCAAGCCAAAGAAGAGATGGAAGAAGCTGTAAATAAGCTAGCAGAGGAAGAGCAGGCTAGTACGCCTCGCTATCTAAAACTGTTGTCAATACAAAATTTCCTTCATAATAGCTAGGTTCAAATGTTTATCCAGTCAAGATGCTCTGTTAGATGTCCGTGCATCTACCGATGTGGCACAAAATGTTTTTTTGGGTCATGTAATAACAGCAATTACTTTCCAAACAATAACAGCATTTAAGCATTGACATGGTATAGTTCACGCAAGAAGTCCGACATTCCAAGTTCAACTTCCACATCAAACTCATGTTCACAGATATCTCGCACATTTCATACATAATGTCCACAACCATGATTCATTTCAAAGCCAAAAAATGTGAGGAGAGTTATAAATAAAGAAAAACCTCTACTAGTTCCTGCTACCAAAGGCGAGCACAACAAGTCAAGACCATGCGTAAATTAATTATATTTTAGTCATTTTTGTGTTCTAAAATGCCTGCCGGCTCATGGAAGGACGGACGTGTTGCCAGCACACGCCTGATTCAATGAAGGCAGGCGGGCAGTCTTAAGCTGGTTGCACGCCAAGTGAGAGGCGTGGCTCAGCCGGCTCTCAGCGAAAAGCGGCCTTCGGCTCGGTAAGGCCGGTTCAATGCTCAGGCTTATGAGAGGTCGCGTCTGCAGTCAAAGCAATCACTCCTCCAGTCCTTTTTTGTTGGGTATAACAAAATCTCGCTTTTCCATTCACATTTTACAAGTAAAATTCGTGGACAAACTTTGACCCAAAGTACGATGGGGACTAGTAAACCGAATGGAGGTAGTAGTTTTTTAATCAAAGAAGGGTTTCCTTCCGATTTTCACATACTGAAACCAGCATCTAAATCTAAACCATAGTATTTGCCCTAGAACTACCAGGTTCAACATCTCGCAACATAAACCCATACAACCTCCATCGCAAAAAAACCATACAACCATACGCCAAGGAGGTACGTAGTACTATGAATTCCATTTTCGCCCATACCAATCATTCTAAAACTACTTACTACTTATAACGCGCCATTGAAAATCGGAACTCTTAAACCCCGCTTAGAAAACGATATTTTAAACATGGCTACTCGATTGTGGCAACCGGCGAGCCACCGCGCCCAAGTCGCTTCACCCGTGGTCCCGACCATCAACTCCTCACGGATCAAATTATCACGCCGAGCTGACTATTCCTACAAAGGTGCTCCACCACGCACTGTACCGTGAATGCAGCAATCGGCACCTAGGGTTTTAGGGTTTATTTGTTAACGCCGCTTTACGTAACACTCATGTGTGTGAGACAGCGAGAGGCCGACTCAAGGTCAGGCGTCTCTTCTCTTTGATATGTACTCCACCGCTTGTCTGGTGTCCAAAAAATATAATAACTACTAGCAATGTGCCAATGCGCTGCCACACGATCAAAGTAGATTATTACATATTCACCGATTTGATAGAAAAAAAGTCTAGTTTTGAAATACGATATCACTAAAAATATGTTATGTTTCACTCAAAATATATTCCTTGGCATTTTTGATGAGATAAGGAGGAATGTTGTTGGTTTCAAGATTCGAGAAGTGGTATATGTCTAATTTCTACTCTTACTAGCAAGATGTTCATGCGTTGCACTGGAACATCAAGATCTTGTGGGAGAAAAGGATGAACGAGGGAAGGCCTTATCCGCAAATGTGGTGAAGAGTGGGTAATTGTTATATTTTCCTTCCTATCCGTCGATATAAATCGGACGACTTACATATAGATGGCAGGCCCACCATCATCACCAACTCTATTTTTTATCCCTACTCTTATAAAAAGCATTGTCGGTGATGATCGTGCTCTGCCATCCTCGCAATATATATCCTCCGATCTATATCTGACGGATAGGAAGGAAACTATGGCAATTTTGTAAAAGATACCCACACCCTCTCCACATTTGCAAATAAGGCCTTCCTCGCTCATCCTTTTCCCCACAAGATAAACTACTCATACAAATGCATCTTGATGTTCAGATAACGCATGGGCATCTTGCTAGTTGTTGCAAAAAGCCCATGTGTGTGTGAGAGAGAGGGAGAGTGGAGGAGGACTGAGTGCATGTGTGACAAAGACACAAGGAGTGTAAAAGGAGTAGGTATCACTAAAATGAGGCGATAGTGCGTGTGTGCACGATCGAGAGGGCGGTCTCGAGAAGGGAAGAAAAATCTACATAAATACAAGGAGCAGGAGAGAGACATGTATGCGATGGTGGAAGCACAACTATGCGGGTGTATAAACCTATCTAGAGGCTAGCTAGTCGATAAATGTTTGTGAGAGAAGTACGAGTCGGGGTGCGAAAGCGAGAGTTTTGTGTGTGCGATAGAGAGACGGTAGTTGGGAAGGGGAGTGGAAGCAGGAGTTGTGTGTGTGTGTGTGTGTGTCTGTGTGAGAGAGAGAGGAGACGGTAGTCGGGGTTGTCTCGATCGGTAAACAAATGAATAATGTCACCTGGGATGGAGATTTAAAAGGAGACCGCATGACAAATGTTGTTCACAGAGAGAGAGAGAGAGAGAGAGAGAGTAATTTTAGTGGTATGAGTCATATGTAGAGACATATAGGTGTGTGAGAGAATCCTATAGAGAGAAAGACAAAGTGAAAAACGAGTGGAGACTGTGTGTGTGTGAAAGAAAGCTTAGGTACCGAAAGTACCAGAGAACAGAGAGAGACGTGAGAGATAATGAAACCGTGTAATGTATAATGATAGGGAGAGTGTGACACTTCAAGGGAGACGCCGAGAGACCATGTTTGCAGGATAGGAGAAACATGAAGTGAGCGTATGGGTGAGCTAGAGAAAAGAGAGTGATAGCTACCCAAGGAGCATGCATATGTAGAGAGATGGGCGGAAAGGAGGAAAAAAAGGGATTCAAATATTTGAATTCGAGATGATGATACATGTAATCCATACTCGAACCAAAATTGATCTATCAAACATGCATACTCATATGAATTCACGCACATCTATGTTATTTAATATGTAGGTATTACTGATCCATACATTTTAGTAGAACATAATTTGGTTAAAAATTTTGAATTCAACCTTAAGATTTCTAGATCGCTGTATTTGTAAATCATATTATACATATAAAGGAGCAGAATTCTTTGTTGTGCTTTTGAAAGTATATAAAAAAATGATGTATATAGAATGTAATTCCAATTGAAAATGGATCCTACCTAAAAAATAGAATACAAACGGATTCGACTTGAGTTGGCACGGTAAACATGCACTCGCAAAATTTGAACGAAGCGGGAAAGTCGCAGAATCGCCGAAACCAAAATCTGCGAGATGGAAATCACTATCTGCTTATCCCTGCCACGCAAAGCCTATCTGCTGGATTTCTATAGGTTTCGATAGGGGTAGGTTTGTACTTTCACCCAAACGTGACGTAAACAGCCTCTCACCCGGATTCATACAGGTGGGCGCCAAAACACAAGCAGTGTCCTCGGTCAAATCGACTTCTCCCCGATTCATATTCATACACGGGCGCCAAAAACAACTCGCGCCGCAAATATTCGTGTATGCGAGATTACCGTCCTATCCCCAACCGACTAATGTTGCTGTGATGTAGTAGAAATTTGAAACGGGGCTAAGTTTGTAATTTCTCTCATTTGAGACAAGCTACCTAATACATGGTTCCCTTCCTCTACCTCCCTTTTCCCCATTCAGTATTCGTGGGCGCTAAAACACCCTCTCCACCCCACCTCCTCCTCTCCGTCTGGCCGCCACCACCCCATCCACCGCCGTCTTCCTCCACCATGCCGAGTTGACACCCCGACGCCGGCCGTCATTACAAGAGATCGACCTCTCATCCACGCCTTCGACCGCATCCTGCATCCTGCCCTCGCTTCATCCTCGCCTGCCGCCCACCTTTGCCGGGCGCCCGCCTTCCTACGATCGTCTTCGCCCACCGCGCTTCACCGCCACCGCTCTAACCTCCTAGATCTGCTTCCACGCCGCCGACAGCCATCGCTACCGCAGCACCATCAAATTTTTAGTAGATGCGCATACGACGCCGCACCAGAGGCGGTACTTTTCAGATTCGCTCAACTTATTTATCGCAGCAGAAGAAAATAGATCGCCACCGCTTTACTCCGATTTTTGTCTTTGTTATGGTTGTTTTTGTTCGGGTTTGCACCTTCAGATCCGCCATGGCACGCTCAACACTATACTCCCAATGCTTATGGTTTTCCCTTTATATTCCACACTAGTTAAATCATAGTAGACTAA
>JAHIAM010006647.1:0-84390 GCA_021605205.1 Aegilops longissima | reverse complement strand
CAGGAACACCAAGATTGGGGGTGGATTGCCGCCGTAGCGCCATTGCGCCAGATTTTTCCATGGCCTTCTAGATGTGGGTGGGAGGAGATAAGGCTGATTGTGAGAGACAAGGAGTTGTTTGTAAATAGGGAACAAGTGCGGGCATCCTTTTGCAAAACTAGAGAAGTTTGAGTTTGTAGCGCGCCGATCTAGATCCGACGGCTATTGGTGAAAGATGGCAGGCACAACATCATCACCAACTCAGGACGTGTTTGATTCGTAGGATTTTGAAAATGTAGGAATAGGACACGACAATATTACAAGTTTCAAACTGATATTACAAATGTTAGGAGTAATGCTGCACCTACGAAGAGGGAATTACTATGAAGTTTACGTAAGAACTTTTGTTACTTTAGGTGGATGCAACATTATCGTACAAACTAAAATCCACCACCCTGGCAAGTCACTAATGGGCAAATAAGTTTTCGATTCTCTGGCCACTTGATGTTTCAAAAACAAATTCAGCTTCCTCGGAGACTTTGTCATTTAGGCTTAGACGCTTGCGGTGATCAGCACGCCATTTGTTGTTGCGCTAGAGAATGCCAAACCTCATTACCTTGAGCACACTTGCCTCCAGAACAAAGAACCTGGCCAATTTAATCTCAGATGTGCTGCCTCGGTAGTCGAACAAATCAATTTCTGTAAGATGGAGATCAAGGCATTCGATGAGATTGTTATAGTGAAGCATATTTTTCACTTTCGGGTCTTTTTTTATCTGCAAAAGAAGAGAACATATTAGAGCAACTGGCTGTATAGGATTGCCGTGTCATCAAGAGGTACCAATATCATTCGCTCATACGATAGAGTTAGCTGGCTAGTGATATTTTTTCACTCTCTCTCTCTTTCTCTTTCCTCTCATTTACCTAGGATTACGTGAAGAGCTTGGGCGTTTGTTGCCTTCCACTATGTGGACGATGCCATATTTCGCAAAAGTATGCCACATAATACGCATCGATGTCAAATCAAAAGATTTTGGCACCGCTCTCGCGATGTGAGAGAGTTGGCACCGCTGTGCACACAGACCCACATGTATAAATAAATCAATCAAACCAACTACACCAACCTATCACTCTCCCAAACAAGTGTTTTTTATTGCCTACGTCCTCTCTCTCTCCCACACAAGTGTTTTTTCATTGCGTGAGTTCATTTGGCACCGGAGCAAAGTAGGTGATCCAGATTGGGGCACCAGGTGAGCAATGGAGTGGCATCGATGCCAAATGCATCACAAGTGAATTTGGCACGTGTTTTGGCCTACATAGTGGAGGGCCGTTATAGCCCACTTTTGTACTACCTCTTATTTAGTATTAAATTTTGACCATATATTTATGTAAGAAATGCCAATGCATGTCACTAAAAATTACACCATTTGAAATTATGTTAAAATACGAATCCAACGATATAGTTCTTAGTGACATGCATTAACATTTTGTCAGTTAAATCTATGGTCAAATTTTGATACTACAAAATAGGAAGAGTAAACCAGGACGGAGGTAGTACTTGCTCTTAGGGTAACCATAGAGTTACTTTCCACTATGACTAGCCTAGGCTACTATAGTAGTACAACAAAAAAATGATGCAGGTGATCACGTGAGAAAAAAAATACTAAAAACATTTCTTTCGGTGTAGTGCGTAGATGCAGTTTTGAACACTACACTTGTCATCGTAATTTGGGAAAATTACAAAAAATTGAGCTACGCCAGATTACCGCTACTAATAGGAAAGAAGTTTCACCTCGATGAGTAGCTTCTCTGTGCACGGAAAGCATGTAAGGAATCCAACAACTTGATCCAGATTAGGGCCGATAGATTTTATTGCCAAGATCTTCACTATGCGCATAGACTGGGTCAAGCTTGTGGGAATCATTTTCTGGAAGACGGTCGTAAATACATCAACAAGAAATTTAAAAATGTGAATTTCAAGAAGACGGAGAAGAAGATGAGTGATGTACCTGAACGATTACGGATCCAATAAAGAGTTCAGAGAATTTGGCAGACGAGTGCACCAACATTGTCAATTTCGGCGCGTCAATGACCCTGATTTTTGTTGGACCTTCTAGATCCGATACAAGAAATCTCTCAAGGAAAGGCGCATTCTCAATGACCATAACGTCGAACAGCTGGAGTGATCTCTTCCCAATTGATGTCTTGTTGCGGGGCCAACAAGACACATAAATCCATTGGAGATTCGTCGAGGCGATGTGGAGGCTAATGAACCCGTGGATCTGCTCAAGATGAAGGTACTCGAGCGCAGTACAGCTGCGGAGCATGTGCTCCATAGCCTTCTTCGTGATGACAACGTCGAAGAGGTCGAGCTGCTTGAGTTGAGGGAGAAAAAGGGCAGGCGCGGGAGCTGAAGCTGGCGCGGCGCAGCGTTGGCGCGAGGCGGAGCGCGGACGGCGGCAGAGAGCGACATCGTCCAACTTCAAAGCTGAGCTCCTTGAGCTGATGTAGGGCGGGGGATAAGAACCACTTGTCGAACTTGGGTTGGACCTTGCAGTTGGTACTGAACATACGGATGTCAAGGCGTTTGGTTGGCCCAGGGTGCGATGAAAGGATCCCTGTCGCAAAGGCAGCTGTCGATGGTGAGGTTGAGGGGGACGCGGCGCCAGAGGGGGCGCCACCGCTGGGAGAGCAGGGCGGTCCGCAGGGAAGATTTTGTGGGGAGGAGGCCGATGATGACGAGCAGCATGTTGTCGGGGAGGCTGCTGATGAAGTCCAGGCTCACCGGATGCGGTTTTGGCTCGAGCCGCCTCCGCTTGTTGGCTGCCTCGCCATCCATCTCAACCGGCGGCGACGCCGGTGTACACGTGTGCTGGTGTGTGTTGTGTGCTGGGTGTGCGAAAAGGCCCTTCAGGCATGCCGCCACACAGTGGTGAATTGTGTGCAAGTGCGTCCTCCACGCGGAAGAAGTGTGTCCTCAATGCACCCTCAATTTACTAGCGTGCGGGGTTCTACCCCGAGTGGGTTCAACTTTGTTTACTTCACCGTGTGTCAGATGGGCCTCTAGTTTACTTATTTTCACCCACTGCCACATGGGCCAGCACACGAAGATACAGAACACGAGCTGACAAGGCAGCATGTGGACTGGTTGACCGGTCAACTAAACAATATACGGAGCTATATAATCCGTCGGTATAGAGTGTTCGTGTGAGAGGGGAGGCCCGTGAGAGATAGCAGAGAGAGAGAGGGAGAAATAGCTACTCCCTCCGTTCAATAATGTAGTTCCAACATTTTTTTAAAAGTCAAACTTTTGAAACTTTGACCAAGTTTATAAAGAAATTACTTATATCTACAATACCAAAGATAAATGATAGTATGAAGTAAGTACATGTTGTGATGAATCTAATGATCATTCCAGATGTAAATGTTTTTCTCCACATATACCTGGTCAAACTTTTCTGAGGTTTGACTTTTCAAAACATCCATATGCTTATGGACGTGAGAGAGCCCCTAACTAGAGAGAGAAATAGAGAGAGTGAAATAGAAAGAGTGAGTGAAACAAGTGTGTGTGCATGTGTGAAAGAGACATGGACAACACTCGATAAAAGTCGAGAAAAAACGTGTGTGTCTTATGCAAACATATCACACATGCATCTTCGACAACGGAAGCAAGGTGAGGAGATAGTGTGTGGTTGTTTGCAACCGAGAGAGCAAGACCCCAAGCACGTGGCCAAGAGGGGTCTGACAAACAAGGGAGAGAGGTCGAGAGAAATGTACGGAGAAAATGCTGACATGGGGAGGAGAGAGTGTATGTTTGTCAAAGAGAGATCCACTGGAGATCGTGATGGGACTACATGGGTGGGAGATAGAGTGAAAAGGTGTGTGCGCGATAGAAGATACCCCGAGAGATATCGAGATAGACATATGGATGGAAGGAGACAATACGTGTGTTCCTGATGGCTAGTGAGAGATAATCATACTTAGGGGGGGTGGGGGGTGGGGGGGAGTGCTTGCGCCTATGATGGAGTGAGGGATTATGGTACTTATTAGGGGGTGCGTGTCACATAGAGAGAGAACAAGGGAGGAGAGTGTTGGATGGGTCTATATGTATAACGCGAGCGAGACATGTGTATGTGTGAACCAGGGAGGTATAAAGTTTGAGAAAGATTGAGGATCCCCGATAAGGCTGAGTGGTGCGTCAGATAGCTGAGAGGGGGAAAGAGATATTCCATCCGCTTGATAAGGTGCATGCAATTTTTTTAGAAGTCAAACTTTGGAAACTTTGATCGGGTTCACACAAATTTTATTTATACCTTCAATACCAAAGATACATAATACGAAACTACATCTCATGGTGAATCTAATGGTATATGTTTGCCGTTCTAGATGTAATTGTTTTTCTCCACATACATGGTCAAACTTTGTGATGTTTGACTTTTCAATAAATCAATATGCTATGGACCGAGGAGAGTGCCTAAGTCGAGAGAGATCAAGTGTGTGTGAAGGAGAATGAGTAAGTGTGCAAAAAGAGTATGTGTGTGAAAGAGAAAGTGACAACAAACGATAAATTAGAGAGAGTGTGTGTTTTTTCGTTTCTTAGGCGAACATATCACGCATGCATCTCCGAGATAGAAAAGCGAGCCGAGGAGATACACAAAGATAGCTAGTGTGTGATTGTTTGCAACGGAGAGAGAGACACCCCTATAGCACATGTCCAATTGAGGTCTTGCCAACAAGGAACAAAGGTCGAGAGGAACACATGGAGAACATGGACGCATGGGGAGGGCGAGAGGGTGTGTTTGTGATAGAGAGACCCCCTCGAGATCGTGAGGGACTATATGGGTGGGAGATCGAGGGAGATGCGTGCGCGATAGAAAGATGCCCTGAGAGAAATCGAGATAGACCATGCACATGTTTATGGTGGAGACTAAGATTAGCTAGTCATATACATATAGGGGGACTGCGTGTGCCTACAATTGAGTGAGAGACCATCATACTCGGCTAGCTAGGCATGAGATTGTGTGTGTGTGTGCGTGTGATATGGAGAGAGAATGAGGGAGAGAGATAGAGTTTTAGATGGGCCTATCGAGTGCGAGTGAGATATGCATGTGTATGTGTGACCCAGGTAGATGGAGAGTTTGAGAGAGAGGGGGAAGAGCTCCGAGACGACAGAGTGGTGCGTGAGAGAATTACGGGCAACAAGCCAAGGAATTTGTGTGCGTATGATGAGTGCACACAAGATATCTAGCTTGGAATAGAGAATCATGCATAGTGTACGAGAGAGACCTATAGATGGAGTATATATGCATGCGAACTAGAAAGACCCCCCCCCCACACACACACACACAATGAGAGAGAGAGAGAGAGAGATGGAGAGAAAGAGAGAGGGACCAACAAGGTTTGTGTGTTGGATGCATGCGACAGAATTGAAGATTGTCAGAGAGAGAGAGAGAGAGAGAGAGAGAGAGAGAGAGAGAGAGAGAGAGAGAGAGAGAGAGAGAGAGAGAGAGAGAGAGAGAGCAGGAGTCCGGAGAGGGGAGGTCGCTTTTATGCATCAAAGACTGATATAAACCATGTTTTGATATAAACTTGCATTCAAATATTTAAATTGGAGAACATGTTGTCTGCAATCCACACATGAACGGATATATGTGTATATCAAACAAGTTCATTAATTTGACTTTCAACATGTTCATGGAGTACTATAATACTATACAACATGCTACTCGATTGAGGTGTTCAATTTTGGATTTAGTTCACTATTTTGACCTCGTGAACGAGCTATTTCATTGAATCGAGATATTTCATTTTGGGTTTGATTCCGTTTTTGAGTGGGTCAACTATTTGTCATATAGTAAATCGCTAGCAATGAGCATGTAAAAACACATTACTCCCGAGCATCATCTCTCCATCTAAAAAATAAGTGGCAAGCTAATATTTCAAAATTTGATTCGAATCGACTTGGTAAGGTAGACGTGGATGCTCGTTCTCCCAAATTTTGAACGAACCGTTAAACATCCTTTGCTCGGTGGAATTCGCCCAAGCAAATAAATGGGAGACGCGAATTACCGTCCTATGTGGGACACACATTAATTGGCCCGTTGTACATCGAGGGTAGGTTCATAACTTCATCCAAGTGCGCCTTCACCTCGGCCTAAATGACATGTGCCGAATAATTCATAAACCATGGTCAGCAAAACGTGCTCTCCTTGCCCAAAATAGCTCGCGCCCACTATTTCAAAACACGCTCTCCTCGCCCAAAATCGCTCGTGCCCACTATATTTCAAAACACGCCCTCCTCACCCGAAATCACTCCCACCCACTATTTGGGGAGAAGCAAAGTTACTCTACTATCCCCGACCCTCAAGACACAGACCCAAGCCGAGAAGCCTAAAGGCAGGGTAGAACTGTAACCCCCTCACATTTCGCATAAATGCGTCCGTAAAAACATGGTTCCACTCCTCCCAATCCCCCATTCATACCTCATGGGCGCCAAATCACCTTCTCCCGGAATCTCCCTTCCCGATCCGCAAAACCTCAGCCCTCCTCCATGGCGCCCCACCACACCAATTTCACAGCTGCCCTCCTCCCTAATGCCGAGACGCTGTCCATTTGCCGTCGTGCATCGGGTCAGTATGCCTCTTACTCGGCTGCTAGAGCTGCCTCGACGACGTCACAGCGGAACTGCATCGGAGCCGATTCACCCCCACCGTTGTTCACGGCGCCGGAGCGGCCCCAACTTCGGATCCGTCCAGAGTCCCGGCGCTGCTTCTCCGTAGCCGTCGACCGTTGCGACATCGTTGTTTCCCTGCCGCCGGTCGCCACCGCAACCGCGCCGGCCTCATCGACTCGGCAGATGGACCTGCCTACTTAACCATGCCGCCAGATAGGTCGCACCCTCATCTCAAATCACTTTATTTAGGTGTCAGTTGTCTGAATTTTTATTCTGGGCCAATCGATTCCCAATGGGAAGCAACACACCTCGAGGCGGCGGAGCTCCTAGGCTGCCGGTTGACTGGTGTCTAACGTAAGGGTACGGGGCCGCAAGTTCGCTGCGGAAGCAGCGCTTAGATGGCTATCTTAGAGTTGCGTGGGTTGAAGGTACTGCCACCGTCGGATCTGGATGACGGGAAGTCTTTGTGGATTGGCCCGGGCGGCGCAACCACGGCAAGCGGTGGGGTGGATAGCGGGTTTTGGCCGGGCCACGGACGGCGGAGGCAGGCAATGCTGCCATTGGTCGCTGGCTCTTCGGGGAAGATTCCTAACAGTGTCAGCTGGGAGGCACAAAACGGCCATCAAGCCATCCGGCGTAGATCGGACAGTACCAAAATAAAATAAAATCTTGTGACCCCAATTAAGTCTTCAACAATGACGTGTGACCACTCGCCCCTTGCTGTTGATCTCTTAGTGTATTTCTTCCATCAAAGAGATGTGTCGTTTTAACATTATGCGTTATCTGCATCTTCATCCACACCATCTTCCGACTCACCGCAGCTGCTCCAACAAGGGAAGCATACACCGAAGGGAGCTATAGTCCCCACTCAACAGTTCCTCAGATCGAATGCGCTGCGTGTCGACATGGACAGCCACAACAACTCAGGCAATCGACAAGTCAAGACATGATACTCACTCCTATGGATGGCGGCTAGATAGGTTGTACCTCATCTTACTTGTGTGCAACATTTATGGCTTTGTTATTCATCTAAGCATGGAAAACAGATTATCACATTTCACTGTATATTCATGCTGATCTCTTACTGTGTCTTGTTCAGAGTTAACATTGTTCCATAGTTCGTAAGATACTTGTTCTTTAGGTAACGTTGTTCCATAGTTGTCATCCATCAGCCAATGCTATCCCACAGGCTGGTGATTATAGTATTATACCACTTCTAGTATGACCTATGTTGTTCTTTAATACTTTTGTGTGCCATCTAGTTAATCTCGAGTACAAACGATACATATTCTGTAGCTTTCATCTGTGTTCTCCCTCTAGTTTTTGAGACCTGTTGCTGCTAGTTAACCCCAGTCCTACTATTTATGTCATCTCCTACAAGCACTCATTACATAAATCTAACTACTAGTTGTCTTCCATGCATGTCAGATATAATTGCACACATTGATATATCCACAAGAACCTCACGGAGCAATGTAAAGGCCAATAAACTTGATGTCAATGATACCCAATATGATGGAACATGTAAAGGCAGTTCTTCAGAAGACTCGCAGAAAGATGTTGAATCCTCTTCACCCCACAAGGTCCTTTCTCTAACTTGGCCCATGATATGGGTACAACATGCATATAATGTCCTGGAGTTTATCTACTATGTTGCAATGTCATGTGCTTAGCATGCTGATCATGCATGTAAATATGTCATGCCTTTCTATTTTCAGACCTATTCCATTCATGATAACATGTTTTCAAATTCAAGCATCATCATTCTACTCTATCGCAATGCCATCTGCTTAGTTTGTACATCATGCTTCGAAATATCTTATGCATTGTTATTCATCAGTATGTACTTCATCTGTCTACCATACCATGTTATTTTACATTGAAGTGATGTTCTAGTGCTCTGTTGCAATGCCATCTTAGTTTCCAATCATACACGTGTATGTTGCCTTAGTTTTTTCTGTACGTATTCCGCTAGCATACAGTTTTATATTCAACTAGTGTTTTTTTACTGTGTTGTCCTGTCGTATCCCTAGCTCTTACACCATACTCCCTCCGTCCGGATTACATATTGCCGAAATGGATAAAAAGGGATGTATCTAGAACTGAAATACGCCTAGACCCATCCATTTTTTTCCGGATGGAGGGAATACATGTCAATATGTCATTCCTTTCTATTCTTCAGTACCTATTCCATCTCTCTGCTGTAGCATGTTTTATAATTGAAGCACCATTCTTCTATACAAGGCATGCAAGGGGAAGACGATTATGTTAGAACCTGAAGGGTTACAAACCAGGTCTTTGCAAAAGATCCAAACGCTAGGAGATAATAAACCAACTCCAGTTTTTATAGATACTGCCCCAGCACAGAGAAACCCAACTCCTACTGATAATAAGCAGATTCTAGTGGCCAAAGAACTAGTCCGCTTCCACCAGCAAAAATATGTCAACTCCATTCTAAGAAGCGTGTGTATCCTTGCATCATGAAATTTTATAGCATGTTGATCATATTTTCTACATGTTTCTTACCCATCTCACTTTTAGAAAATAAGCTTAACAGATAGAATAATTTCTGACCGTATCGTCTCGTGAGGAAAGATTCTTGCAGAATTCTCTATGCTCCAATGCGATGTAAGTACTGTTGTATATCACTATATTTTTACATCAGCATGTATTTTGTTAATCGACGTGAACTGAACCTGTATCTGATCTAAATTTAGTTGTAGCAAAATGTATGATTAAAGGCCACAATGTTGATTTTTGTGAGGAAAACTGCCTGGTATTTTTGCATCCTCAGCTGCATGAGTGTACTATCTCATATCAAGAGGTTTGATTACTTTGGTTCTGCAGTTGGGTTTTCGTTTTTTACCGTGTTGTCCTATCGTATCCCTAGCTCTTACATCATACTCCTCCGTCCGGATTACATGTCGCAGAAATGGATAAAACCGATGTATCTAGAACCGACACTACAAAAAAAATACACTTCCGTGATGATACGTGTTTGTCACAAGAGGTCGCGTTTTGTCATGCATGTACATCCATGATGATTTTATGACGTAATCAAGATAGTCATACCGTGTCAGTCATGTCATAGAAGTGTTCCATGACATTACCAAAATTATCATCACGAAGTGTCCACTTCCATGATGATAAATCGCGCGTCACGTAGTGCTTTCGCCAAGGGTGACCGACATGTGGCATCCACCGTAACGAACGCCGTTAAGCTATCGTGTCGGGTTTTGGATCCGATAACCTGTTATCAGCCTCGACCAATGGGGATTTTCCATGAGTAAAATCATCATTGGCTGGAGGAAACACGGTCGGCTCATCGCTGGGACAGATGTCATCCACTCATTGGATAGAAGGCGCCTATGATACGCCGACACGCGGCACGCACCCATCAAGTTTAAATGGGCTGGCCCACCTAAAGGCCCACAAGATTTTGCGGACCATAATGGGCCGCCTGTAAAGGCCCACGAGATTTTGTGGACCATAATGGCTGGCCCAGCTAAAGGCCCACAAGATTTCACGGGTCATGTAATGGGCCGCCTGTAAAGGCCCACAAGATTCTCGCAGATCATAATGGGCCGACCAGCCTAAGGCCCAACATTCTTCACAAATCTGCCCGCCAACGGCCTGTCCTAAACTTGTCATCAACGCGCCCATGGTCACTTCTCGCCCGTTAACAAATCCGCTAAGTAATTGGGCCAATTATGGCCCGTGTATTTCGCCCGTTAAAGGTCCGACTTCATTTGGGCCCATTTACAGCTATCAAAACTTCCGCCCATAAATGACCGTGAAGGATTTAGGTCATATTTGGCCATGTCCGACATTCGCCCGTTAGAGGTCCACTATAGATTTGGTCCACTTTCGCCTGTTGTCATTTTCGCCTATTAACGCCGGACGAAAATCATGGGCCATATGTGGCCCAAAGTCATATCAGCCAATTAATGGCCCATATAAAAATGACGATAATCTAGCCTGACCTAAGTTCCGGCCTGTTAAAGGCCCGTGTATTAGGTCGGCGCATTTACGGCCCGCCCAAATTTCGGCCTATCAAAGATCCGCATCGTAAATGGGCCACCATTTCGGCCTGCTAAGACCAGTGGGTTATTTGGCACAATCAGGGCCCAATCTCACTTTCGGTCTATTAAAGGCCCATGTTTTTATGGGCTCGGGATATTTACACTGTAAACGGCCTATTTTTACCGAGGGCCCAAATTATGTTTAGGCGTGTTAAAGGCCCACTATGGGCACAGCCTACCGTAAAAATATGAAAGCTTATGCTGATTTAGGCCCAGATATTTTTAGTGGGCTACATGCCAATTTTGGCCCAGAATCGCTTTTGGCCCAATTGAATGGGCCCGATTTAATATTGGCATGTTGGGCTCCTACGAAGCTTTCACCAATACATTACTAAGATAAACCTACACTATACAAAAATAGCGTCGTAATTAATGCAGCCTATGGCAGCATCATAAATGTTGTATCACAACAAAATAAATTCCAACCATACAACAAAAGGCCTGTTGGCATAAATTTTACAGTCCTTCCAGATAAAAGCACCATTAGATGTATAGAAGCACATATCTTTTGACCTGAGTGCTAATGTTTCAGGCTGTAGAATCTGATGGAGCAGACGATCTCCACCTTTTTTCCGCCATTGCTCTTGAACAACGGTTAATGTCCGATAGTCCGGTTTCATAACCATTCATATCTTGACGACATTTCTCAACCACTATTCTTGTTTCCAAACAATGTCCATTAGGGATTGGACTTGTGTCCGAGCACAGATATATCACTGCCTAGCAGCAAGATTTTGTTCAGTAGGCGATTTGGACAAGGTTACCTTGACAACCAACCCAGAATTACGCAGGAAGGTGCTTTTTTGCATTGTTAGTGGAGATATACTGACGCACTGTAGCAAGAGGTGACATTGTGCCTGTGGTAGCCTCGTCACCTTCAGGTGGTTGTGGCTGTTCAATCATTTGTTCCATAGCTTCCTAAAGTTTGAACTTGTAGATTAGTGTACCGTATAAGTTACTAATGAGACAAAAACAAACAAAGTAGGTTAAACGTTTATACATAATTAATTTTGGTGAACTACTATAATACATTAGCATGTATTGTAGTGCCAACTACATAATAAAATCACTTTCGGAACATATGTCCATGTAGCATGCCTACTGTATTGTCTATTTCCTCACATTCGTTGACATCTAAGGATAAAGAGACATGGTTTAAAGTAGGATGAACATAGTATGACATCATTGATATCATGGGCAAACAGATATAAAACAAACAGGCTATTTTATCATTGTGTGCGCACATGAACATAACAACTAGATTACAGATCAAGACCAAAAGAATATCCTTCATCTCTTTTAAACCATGTAAGGTGAAATGATACGTTAAGACAATTGTGTATAAAAGTGAATGAGTAATCGACATTGGCTGCAAATCAAGTAGTTAAATGAACACATCATAGTACCAATCAGTTCAAGGCAGGAGGAGTAAGGACTTACAACAAGGGCTTGAACTGGTGTGCTCATGCCCTTCATCTTGCCGGTGTGGCAATCCTTGAAGATTTGCACGCATTCGTTCAGGTTCTTTTTGGTCCGCACGGGCTTTCCTCTCAGATTTGGAACAAGTCAATATTGATACGATAATATGGCACAAAAAGAAGAAGGAAGTAGCAGCTATTTACAAGAGCCTCAAAGATGCAATATAGCTACGAGATCCTCGTTGTCTCGTTAGAATTTCACTTTAGAACGGTTGGTTTTGTTCTTCAAACAGTTAGCCTAGAAGAAGATACACTTGTAAGGCACATACATAAATACAAGTTCAATATGTGGTCCGATCAACTACATATAGCCTACCCGATACTTTGGATCGCACCAGTGTTTAACGAGGGCTGTCCATCTTCATCTGTAATATATTCCATCGGAGATGTTTGGGCGATTTCATTGTTAGCCTTGCCTTCAAAGTGAGATTTTCTAAGGTGGTACCGACATCGCACGCAGCGATCGAAAACATGAGTGCATGCTTGTTTAGTTGCATCATCTTCGGATCCAACTTGAACCTCACCGTTGAAAAAGAATGTGAGTCTTATTAGGAGGAAGCTAGAAAGTATGGGACAGCAAGCCAATATTACTAATTATGATGAATAACATTACTTACGGATAAATGGTCAAGGAAGGTGTTAAACTGGGTATTGTCTTTCTCATTCCTGTACTGGATCCACCTTGGGAGGATACGTGCATGACACCTAACGGCAACGGCTGCCTCTGATGCTAACTTGGCCGACTCTGTAGCATCACGTGGCCTTTTTAAACCTGCCTCAAAATGGATCTCCATGCTTCCTCCTTTAGATTTTGTTAATCTGTCAAGCATTATCCCTGATGTCTATTTCTGCTTGCGCCATGGTGCTAGTTCAACAATGAATATGGAAAGTGTTAGTGTACATCAAACTGTGAGAGTACATATAAAGGAGCATGCAACTGCAACTTGACTCGGTCAGTACCGCCTTGGTGTTGATGCTCATGAGGTTCATCTGATCTTGCCAAGTCCTGTTGTGTCGCCAGTGCTTCGTAAGTAGTGTTAGGTGTGAAGGCATCTTGGGAACCGCCGCCCGAGCAAACGAACGAGTAACTCGTTGAGATGTCGGTACAGTTGAAGCGGATGCTGCAGCTGGTGGAGCAGTTGATACTGTGTTTGTAGATTTAGCCGTGGACTTGGACCTTCTACTGCACTATAAGTACAAGCGAATCTCGACGGCGTAACCTTTTCCGCTTTCACCCGACGAGTAACAAGACTTCCCTATTATATTATTTTCCTTGCTCTTTTTGACTTTGCCATGTCAAGTTGTACCCACAACACAAAAGAATAAAATCACTCTTCGTAACTCATTGATGCATGATACGCATAAGCAATACTTTGATGTAAGACAACCGTATGAGGATGGAATATGTAAGAAAAACAGACGACATGACATATTCACAGCTACGATGTGCAAACTAAGGTATGATTTTCAAGAAAATAGAAGTAATGCAAGCTAGACACCATATGAAAGATGCAACCAATATTACTCGCCAAGTTAAAAGTGTCTTGTCATAAGTGGCAATTCAAAAATTAGAAGCAAAGACTACATAGAAATCAATGCAAGATGCAACCCCTATCAATCTGCCATGTTAAAAGCGCCCAATCATGAGTGAATGATGCGGATACACAACAGCAGTACTTTGATGTAAGAACATGGTATGATAGATAGATGCAGTATTCTAGACACATAAAGCCATGTCATATGCACATGTATAACGATAAACTCAGCAGGTGCAATTTAATCAAAATATAAGAAATACAGGCTAGACAACATATGCAACATGAAATCAATTATCACATCACAACTTAGAGCAAGCACTGCGATGGTGGAGTACGGAGATGAACTCATCATGTAGACTTGAGACTTCAACTTCATTAGCAGTAGCAGTGGCAAATCTAGAGAGTCTCTGCTTATGCGGTGTGGAGGACCACCAACATCCCCTAACTTACTCTTTTCCTTCCTATTTTCTCGATATTGCCTTATGAAGTCAAAACCACAAGAAGATGAATAAAATTAGCTCTGCATAACTGGTTGATGCATGATATGATTTAACACTACTTTGATGTAAGGCAAGCGCAGGATAGGAGGATGGAATATATACAAAAAGAGAGCGCTTTCATATTCACACGCACGATAGGAGGATGGAATATGTATGAAAAACAGAAGCGGAAGGCATTTCAACAAAATTAGAAGAAATGAAAGCTTGGCACCATATGAACATGCAACCAATATCACTCTATTAGGTAAAAGTGTCTCGTCAGAAGTGCCATTTCAAGAAATTAGAAGCAGACAAGCTAGAAGACAATGCAAGATGCAACCTACATCACATTCCCAAGTTAAATGTGTTTTATGGGTAAGGATCGCAGCAGTATAAGTTGTAAGCTACGCAGATGCAATTCAACATAATCGAAGCAATACAAACTAGACATCATACGGAAAACACAACCACGTATAACAGTTCTAAGTAAGAGCAAGCACCGTGATGGTGGAGTAGGGAGATGTGCTCATCATGTACACGCATGTTCTAGAAACAGAACACGGTCATATTCACAGTGCATTATGTGTAAAGTAAGCAGATGCAATTCAAGTTAGAAGCAATACAAGCTAGACATCATACGCAACATGCAACCACATATAATAGTGTCAAGTTAGAGCAAGCACTGTGATGGTGGAGTAGGGTAGATGTGCTCATCATCTACACAACTACGCTTGGACTGTCCAGCCTTGTGTTGTCTTGCTAATCTTGTTGGGAGGATGTCGGAGTAGAATCTGTAGAGACCCCCTATTTGAGTTGCTTCGAAGGACCACCATCATCCACCGCCGGACTAATTTCCTTCAGCTGTAATGATTTTGCATTGTGAAGTCAAACCGATAATAAAAGGAATAAAATTCGCTCTTCGTAACTCATTCATGCATGATACCGATTTAACACTACTCGGATGAAAGGCAAACACATGATGCGAGGATGGAATATGTATGAAAAACAGGATGGTGTGACATATTCACACCTATGATGTGGTAACTAAGAAGAAGGCATTTCAACAAATTAGAAGCACTGCAAGCTAGACACCATATGAAAGATGCAACCAATATCACTCGCCAAGTTCAAACTCAGATATGCTTCAACAAATTGGAAGCAATACATGCTAGAAATCATATGCAAGACACAACCAATATCACAGTGGCGACTTAAAGGTGCCTTATCATAAGTGACTGATGCGGGATATGCAAGAATAGTAGTTTGATGTAGAAACAGGAACACATGTCATATTCACAGGCATTATGTGTAAAGTAAGCAGATTGAATTCAACAATGTTAGAAGCAATACAAGCTAGACATCATACGCAATATGCAACCACATATAATAGTGCCAAGTTAGAGAAAGCACCTGTGATGGTGGAGTAGGGGAGATGTGCTCATCATCTACGCAACTACGTTGACTGTCTAGCCTTGCGTTGTCTTGCGAATCTTGTTGGGAGGATGGCGGAGTAGAATCAGAGAGAACCTCCGCTTCAGCTTGCTCTAAGGACCACCATAATCCAATGCCTTGCCAATTTCCTTCAGCTTTATTGATTTTGCATTGTGAGGTCATACCGACAAGAAAAGGAACATCATTCGCTTTAGAACTCATTCATGCATGATACCGACGAACACTACTCGATGAAAGGCAAAGTCATGATACGAGGATGGAATATGTATGAAAAATGGACGGCTTGACATATTCACACCTATGATGTGGTAACTAAGCGTAAGGCACTTCAACAAATTAGAAACACCGCAAGACACCATATGGAAGGTGCAATCAATATCACTCGCCAAGTTAAAACTGTCTCGCCATAGGTGGCTTCATCAAACTAGAAGCAATACATGCTAGAAATCATATTCATGACGCAAACCAATATCACACTGCCAACTTAAAGGTGTCCCATCATAAGTGACTGATGCAGGATACACACGAAGAGTAGTTTCATGTAAGAACATGGTGTGATAGACAGATACAGTATGTACCAAAAATAGGAAAGCGTGTCATATTCACATGTATCATGTGTAAGCTAAGCAGATGCAGTTTGCACTAATTAGGAGCAATACGAGCTAGACACCATATGCAACATGCAACCAGATATCACACTGCCAAGTTAGAGAAAGCACCTTGGATGGTGGAGTAGGGAGCGGAGACTTGACCTTGTAATGCACTTTCAAGACAAGGAGAATCGGCACAGATGTTCTGCTTACGTTGTCAGCAGAGGACCACCATCATCACCTTCCTTACTCTTTTTCCTTCCTCTTTCTTGATTTTGCCTTGTCAAGTCAAACCCACAAGAAAAAGAATAAAATTTTCTTCGTAACTCATTGATGCATGATATCGACGAACACTACTTTCATGTAAGGCAGCCACATGATAGGAGGATGGAATATGTATGAAAAATAGGACGGCGTGACATATTGACATGTATGATGTATAAAGTGTAAACTAAGCACAAGGTGCTTGAACTTGTTAGAATCGATGCAAGCTAAAACCATATGAAAGATGAAACCAATATCATTCTCGCCAAATTAAAAGGGTGCCCTAACAAATGTATTTGACCAAATTAGAAGCAATACATGGCAACAAGCTAGAAATAATATGCAATATGCAACGAATAAAGGTGACTCATCGTAAGTGATTGATGCAGGATATGTAAGAGAGGTAGTTTCATGTAAGAACAAGGTTAACACATAGATGTAGTGTGTACCAAAAATAGGAAGGCATGTCATATTCACAGTATAGTGTGTAAACTAAGCAGATGCAATTTACCCTAATTAGAAGCATTACAAGCTAGACACCGTATGCAACATGCAACCACATATCACACTGCAAAGTTAGAACAAGCACCTGTGATGGTGGTGTAGGGGAAGTGCGGTCTTCAGGTATAGAGCTACGTTCAATATCTTCATTTAGGCTTGCTGTTTCTTGAGAATCATGTGGAGAGGATGAAATTGCATTCTTTATAAGAGTATTGCGTCTCATATTAACCCACACGCGTGACTGTCTCATCATAAGCAATAGATGCAGGATACACAAGAACAGTAGTTTGATGTAAGAACATGGTGTTATAGGCAGATGTAGTATGTACCAAAAACAGGAAGGCGTGTCATATTCACATGTATAATGTGTAAGTTAAGGAGATGCAATTTAACAAATTAGGAGCATTGATGAGGGATACACAAGAAACGTAGTTTGATGTAAGAACATGGTTAATAGAAAGACGTAGTATGTACCAAAAACATGAAGGCATGTCATATTCACAGTATAATGTGTTAACTAAGGTATGCAATTTACCCTAATTAGAAGCATTACAAGGTAGACACCATATGCAACATGCAACCACATATCACACCGCCAAGTAAGAGCAAGCACCTGGATGGTGGTGTGGGGAATTATGTGATCAACTAGAGAGCTACGTTGACTATCTTCATTTAGCCTTGCTGTTTCTTGAGAATCATGTGGGAGGATGACACCGCACTCTTTAAACGAGTAGGGCGCCTCACAAGAACTCCACTCGGTGACTGCCTCATCATAAGTGATTGACGAGGATACAAAAGAGCATTAGTTTGATGTATGAACATGGTTAATAGACATATGTAGTATGTATCAAAAACAGGAAGGCATGTCATTATCAAAGGTATAATGTGTAAAGTAAGCATATGCGATTTAACCAAATTGAAGCAATACAAGCTAGACACCATATGCAACATGCAACCACATTTGACAACATGAAGTTAAAGCAAGCACTGGATGGTTGTGTGTGGCAATTGAGATCATCAACGCAGAGCTACGCCATCGCTCCAATCACGACATCGCACCCATTAGAGCGCTGAAATGCTTAGTGCTTATCTTCAATTACACCGAGCGATTTCTGTCTTTCTTTTCTACATTCATCAACACTGCGGCCGTAGTCTGAAATACCCATGCATAAAAAACAATAGTGTGAGTATGGGTGAAGTGTGTGCACAATTAGTACAATGTAAAGGTAGCAGATAGCAGGTGGTGAGAAATAAATGACGGGAGACATATGATAGCTCTACAACATGCATGGCACACTAAATTACTATAGGATTCTATGAAAATAACAGTCTAATGAAAGCAAATAGGTCAGCCATTTTTTCTGCACCATCCGATGTACAAAGAACGGGAAGATCGCCTTCATCTACCTCCAGCCACCGGTGTTGACGATCTTCCTCGAACGCCAATGACCACCGCCCAATATTCCTCCCTCAACCTCACCGCACCATTGCTTGGCACCGCCTCGCCATCCATTCAAGCCCCACCGACCTCCAGATCGAGCGCAAGCAGCCCTGCCCCACACCCCTATGATAGACATTGATGCGCCGCTTCCCGGGAACATGCGACTAGGTGCTCCGCGCGCTAAGCCGGTGCTGCTTCTTTAATTATGGTTCGACTGACCCTGAATTGAAATCCAAAGGGGCTAACGACCTTTAGCAAAGGTGAAATAGTAAAAGGGGGAAACCTTGTGCATTTAGTATCACGAAGAAGATGCAGAAGAAGCGCCAACTAGTTTATTTCGTGGGATGAATACGTGTGAGCGGAGACGTAAGATTTGCATTAATAAGGGAAGAGGAGTACCTCTTTCTGCTGGCAAGTGTTGTGTCCTCCTTCTATTTTTCCGACAATCTTCTTGTTGTCCGCCGAAACCAGAAGTTGTGGAGGACGGTGCAGCCTTGGACGAACCCATGGCCAAGTTGTTGAGTGTGTGTGCGGTGGCCGCCTGTCGGGCGGGGGAAGCAGATCCGAGGCGGCGAACGATGGCGAAGGGAACAGCTCCGTGCGGTGGCGGTTATGGCATGAGAGAGACGCAGCAGTGAGGCGCAGGACGGCGTGGTCGGAGTGGTTTTGGCACGGCGACGCCGGCGTCGGCGCTGTGGAGGCAGCTCTGCTTGGCTTCAAAGTGCTAAGTCCTTGAGGGTGTTGTGGTTGCGGTTATGTTGGACGACGACGCCGGGTACCGACTCCAGCGTGATGGAGGAAGGCGGCGTGGATTGGCCACTATGGGGTGGAGGACGGAGGAGGTTGGGGTTTTATGGATAGTGGAGAGGGCGTTGCCGCCATGGAGTATGAATGGGGAAACGGAGGAGGCGGGAACTAAGGGAATAATGTTTCGTTTGAGACGCTTGTTTGAAATTTGGGGAAAGTTACAAACTTTGCCCCCATCTAAAATTTCGGACGATTGTGGGGTTTGGGGTAGGACAACATGTCACGTGTCCCAAATGTGGGCGGATAGATTTCGCCGAGCGATGGTGTTTAGGCGCCCACGCGATGAATGCTTCTCGAGGCGGTTGAGACTCGCTGCCTTGGTGAAGTTACAAATCTACCCCGGTTTAGACCTTTGGACATCGGGCCGATAGGCTACACGGGCCAGAGTCGAGAGTAATTTCCTACCACCAAACATTACTCTCACATGTTTCGGGTGACCAGAGGCCTATTTGGCGCTTTGTTCAATATTTGGGAGCGAAGCATTAACGCTTTCTTCTTGAATTGAACTTTCAGGATTTGTCAAACTTCACAAATCTTTACTCTTGAAAATCCTAAAGCTACGATTATTTTGGAATGGAGGGGTACATTTGAATATACATTGTACACGAGTATATATTAAAAATATGCAACTTACGCTCAGTTCATGCATGGTTCCGTATATAATCTCCTTGGTTGCAAAGAAAAGTTAGATATGCGATAAATATATATAGCATGTTCAAACTCACAACAAAGATTGATGCCCCCTTTTACATCTGATTTACAAATGCCATTATCTCAGGTTCAAATAGATGAATGCACTTCCTATGAATTTGAATCTTCGAAACCCCCTTTGTGTTGAATTCGACATGTATTCTATTTCGTAGCTAGCAATTTGGAATGTAACCATGCAAGTGACAAATGTATAAAGTGCTTCACACTAACAACATGGAGTGCACTAATTAATGTTTATATATGAATTGCAAAAGCATCCATTGCCTGTATTTCAAACTGCTCTCACTCTATGGATCAATAATATGAAATAAACACATGCACAGGCTAGAATTCAATAGAGTATGGGTGTCTGATAAACCGATTTTCGTCCATACGCAGTTTGCAAAATTCATGATATCATCCAAAAATAATAAAGCCATTTATATTTTAATTTAATGCGTAGAACCGCCTTTTACACGTAGATGCACTATGCCTCGCCTGCTCTCACAAACGCTGCTATATATCTCTCTATCTAACGCATAAGTGCACACACTTTATATGCATCCGCATTTCTCTTTCACACATGCTCACAATCTCTCTCAGGGTGTCGGGGTGTCTCACTGTCACATCCCTAGTTCTGGTATGACCTAGACTAGCTAGTCATGTGTGCATCATGTTTAAATTCCATTTAAATATGAAATGAGGATTTGTGAAACCCTCGTAATCATTTCTCGAAATGACCCAGATAAAAATTGCTTCAATTTGGCCCAAGAAAATGTTCCTGTTTTCTAAAAATATTGGTCGAGGTAAAATTCCAACCAATATTTTTGGGAGCTCGTATATTTATTTTTGGCCATTTGAATTAATGCAGTAAATATTTGTTTTGATATATATATATATATATATATATATATATATATATATATATATATATATATATATATATATATATATATATATATATATATATGTTATATATATAATATATGTCCAAAAACTATGCCATTTATTAAGGAGCTCTGGAATAATATAACTAGCTTCTATAAAAATTGGCATAAGGAAATAAATTGATCTAGTATTTTTTTATTAAATCAAAACAAATGTCAGAAAATAGAAAACAAAAACAGAATGGGAAAAAAGGGAGCTTACCTGGGCTTACCTCCCTGTGCAGCCCAGAGGCCCAGCTGTGCGGCCCAGCTGGCCCAGCCGCCTCCTCCTCTGTCTTCTTCCTCGCCCATCGGCACTGCAGGCGTGTCACGCGCACGCCGCTCGCAGCCACGCCGCCTGCCACCTCCTCGCTTCTCCCTCCTGTCGCTCGATCGCATGGGACGACGCCACGACGCCCCCCATACCTCTCTCCTCTCCTCGCTCTCCCTCCTCCCCGGTTCTCTCCGTGCCACCGCGTTCGAACGCCACCGCCGCCATCGCCATCGCTGTTGCGCGACCACAGCCACGGCCTCGCCGACGCGCTTCCACAGCTCCTCCGCGATCCCTCTCCTCTTCGCCGAGCCACGCACCTCCGGACGGCCTCCATCGCCCCCACTGCTGTTTTCTTCATCGCCGCCGCCGCAGATCTTCACCGCCGCACGCCGCCGTCTGGCCGTCCCTCGAGCTCGCTGTCGACGCCATCGAGTCCGCCAGTGAGCCCCTGCATCCATTCCCTTCTCCTGCCTCCTCAAGGCTCAGTAGCCAAGACGCCTCGCCGAGCCCGAAGCTCCCGCCGCCAGCCATGAAGCTCCGCCCGCGAGCCCCAAATTTCCCAGCCTCCTCCCACCGCCCCTATCAGATATGCGCTGAGCCCGGCCACGCCTGGTGCTTTCGTGACGCCGCCTCGTGGGGCTCTGTGGCGTTGTTGACCAGTCAGCGCTGTTGACTTGCTGACGCAAGCATGACGCAGTGCTGACGCAATTATTTATTTTCTGGATTTCAATTAAATCAGGAATTCCAGAAAATTAGCAAAACTTCAAAAAATCATAGAAATTCAACCGTAACTCAGATTGAAATAATTTATATATGAGAAATTATCAAAAAAATTCAATCTATCCATCTGTACCAGTTTCATGCATGAAAAACCAAATTATAACTGCTGTATAAGTGAAACACTATAATGGCATATATAAGAGCTTACTTTGGAAGTGCATTTGAATCTTTGGTTCAAATGGACTTCAACCAAATGAACTCTAGCTGCATTAGCCCAAACAACATCACATCTACATGCCATGTTCATGCATCATATTGTTGCATATGCTTGTGTATTGATTGTTGGCACTGCCCTTCTCGATAGGTCCAGCTCGAGAGTGCTCGAGAGTACTGTCTGCGGAAGCAAGGCCTCCCTTGTTGATTTACCGTAAGCAAACCCCTTGTTCATTCCGATACAATCCTACTCTCTTGCTCCTGCTCTCGCTATTGCATTAGGACAACAACGATTCATCTGCTACTTTGTGCTGCGGTAGTTGAACCCATTCCTCTGCATGACCCGTCATTGCCACAAGAATAGTTGAAACCCACTAGCATGTGTAGGAGTTGATTGAGCCATGTTGTGTTCCTACCATGCTATGCCTGCTATTGCTTAGAGTTGTGTCAGTCTGATTCATTGGGAATGAATTGGAGTGTTACGATATGTTCGGTGCCGAGAGTGAAGTGTGTGAACACGATTTGGTAAAGGTAGCGTGAGAGGCCATGTAGGAGTACCGTGGGTTGTCTCACCGAACCGCCCTAAGCAATCGAAGTTCTGTGTATGTTGTCCAATGACTAGCTACTACCACACATTGGAATGCTTAAGTGCCCTCTCGACTTATTAACCAACTTGATCTCTGTCCAGAGTCGCAACTAGTTTCGTGTTTGTAGGTAGTGCTATTTTTCTACCAAGTGGCACCCGCAGGTGGGCTTGGGACAGACTAGGCACACGTGGCCTGGTTTACCGAAAGTGGCACCCGGATGGTGGGCTCGGGAACCCTGCACACATCATTTGGGGTCGTGAGCGACACCCCGCCGGATCTCCTTGCGGATGGAACCCGAATAGGCGATAAACCTGGCTAGAGTCTTGTGTGGTTAGTCGTCGTGGCCGACACCCTCGCCAAAGCTTCCGCTTGAAGGTTGCCGAGATACATGACGGTATATGGCGTAAGTGGCGAGAGCGTGTGAAGAAGTACACCCCGCATGGTTATCATGATCTATTCAATAGCCGTGTCCTCGGTTATGGACTTCTTGGATGCTTACGTGGTACATAGACAACTTGAAGTGGATACTCTAAAATGCTCAAGACAAGTGTGAGTGCTATGGATGGCCTTCTTGTATGGAGACGGGATGAATCCATAGTAGTGTATTGTGTGGTGACTAGTGGACTGCAGCGCCTATATCACCTCAAAGAAGTTCTCGTAGTCGAGAACAGATAGCCACAGAGTCAAAGCTGACTTGTCGCAACTAAACTCCACATTACCTTCTTGATACTAATGCACGTATAATAGGATCTGATAAGTCTTGTTGAGTACCTTTGTACTCACGTTGTTTTATTTATGTTTTGCAGCGGAGACTTCGGTCTTTCTAGTAGTTCCGCTTGACTTCTCACGTAGTAGCTTGTTACCTCAGCTACGATCTTGTACCCTTGGGAGGGTCTTGTAGATAGTCGCTTCTCAGCCTTTTTCTTTTGTAGTTGTCTCAGACTCGCATATGTAATGCTTCCGCTTGTTACTTGTGTGTTTCAATGATGGGTCATGTGACCCCATTTTGTATTTAATGCTATGTGGCTCTTCCGAGCCTTTACCTATATGAGTTTGCTATGTTGTGATGCCATGTTGTACAGCACATACTTGCATGTTATGCGACGTGTAACTTGTATTGCTATGTGTGGGATCCGACAACCTAGTTGTTTATCCTTGGTAGCCTCTCTATGGGGAAATGTAGTCTAGTGCTTCCACCGAGCCATGGTAGTCTGCTACAGCCCGGTTCACCGAGTCCTGCTAGCCCAACACTACTGCTCCTAACACTTGACTGGCCGGCATGTGATTCACTTCGCTCTCGTGTTTGTCCTTCGGGAAATGTCACGCGGTGACATCCGAGTCCTGCCTAGCCTGCTACAGCCCGGGTTCCTGAGTCCTGTTAGCCTAGTGCTACAGCCCGGATTCACACGATGTCAACCGACATGCTCGATGTTGATTCATGTATGCCTGTCCCCATAGGTTAGTGCCACTTTGGGTTCACGACTAGTCATGTCGGCCCGGTTCTTCGTCATATGGATGCTAGAGACACTATCATATACGTGAGCCAAAAGGCGAAACGGTCCCGGCCATGGTAAGGCGACACCTGGGAATACCGTGCGTGAGGCCGCAAAGTGATATGATGTGTTACATGCTAGATCGGTGTGACTTAGGATCGGGTCCCGAGAGCTTTGGTATCGAGCCCGACTACCGTAGGATTTCCAAGCCAACCTGGTCAAGTTGAGTCTAGAAATTCTTTAGTTATGTAAGGAATTGATTGTGGAAAGGAACGAAGGCTCTTTTTACTCCTTTACCTCGTGGCCCTCTCGATCCGAGTCATCTTACTTTTCCTACGGGTTAAGGAACTAGGTTTCTCTTCGCCTCATCAGATCACGTGTTACTACTCCGTAGTCCCATAGGATTGGATGATCAGAGTCGTATCCCAACTTCGAGTACTTCCGGTGTAGTTTGTTTAGTATTATCTCAGAACCTTGAGTGATGATGTTGAGTATGGTGCTACCCCGTCTTTTGCAGAATGTCTCATTCTGAGCATTTTACTGCCGTTATGCTGCCGGAATTGCCCCAGAGTTCGAGAGTTACTAATTTCTTGTCCTACATTTTACATCAGTAGTTGATGTTGATTCCGCCCTGGTTTCGCTTTCTCGTGATGTCATCGCTAAGCGAAGTTCTGTTGCTCGTAGCCGTAACCACGGAGATGGTAGGGATGAGGATCCTCCCGACCAGCCTTCATTGGCGAGTTTATGTTAGAGATGGAGAGAAACAAGCGTGAGTCTAACCGCTTGTTGGCACGTGACGAGGAGAACACCGCACAGCAGTTCAAAGGGTATGCCACCATTCATGACTTCATTCGCTTGCATCCACCTAACTTTCATCATTCCATCGAGCCACTCGATGCGATGACCGGCCCGTAGTATCACACGCAAGTCTGCTCGCGAATGTAGCTGAAAGTGACAAGGTCACCTATGCTGCATACCACCGGAAGGTCCTGCTAGTCTCGTGGCGTAACTATGAGGCTATGCTTCCAGCCTGGCCGATTCCTACCGAGAGATTTCACCGAGGCTTTTCATGCAGCATCACATTCCTGAAGCCCTCATCGATCGCAAGAGAGAAGAGTTCTGTAGTTTCATCCAGGGTAAGATGGCTGTTGATGTTTACAACAGAGAGTTTGAGAACCTTGCCCGCTATGCTACAGAAGAAGTGTCCACGGACGCCAAGAAGCAGGCTAGGTTCCGGAAGGGTCTCAACCCCAAGTTGCGTTGTGATCTCCACCTACATCATTGTGATACATTCCAGGCTCTTGTGAACAAGGCCATTAATGCAGAGACAGCTCAGCTGACTTACGAGGAGTCTCGTAAGCACAACCGTGATTTGGTATCTTCTTCCGGTTCTAGTTCTCGGCGCCGGATTTGGATTCCCAACTCGCTCTTCCACCCGGATATTCACCGAGGCCATCTTATGTGGCGCCACCCGCTCAGCAAGATGCTCCACCCAAGCCTATTGGTAGACTGCCTTCCAATGCGGGTCCACGCCCAACTTCGTGGACTTGCTTCACATGCGGAGAGCCGTGACACTATGCACGGATCGCCTCAAGCCGCTTATGCTCCACCCCAGCCCGAGAAGACTGTTGGCTGTGTTAAGCCATCACGCAAGATGATCAATGTCAAGTCAGCTCCCACTGAACGCGGATGTGTGCATCACATCTCAGCTAAAGACGCTCATGATGATCCGGATGTCGCTCTTGGTACACTCCTTGTCAACTCGTCATCCAGCTCGGTTCTATTCGACATCGAGCATCTCATTCCTTCATTTCTGAAAGCTATGCTAACTTGCACAACATATCATTTTGTGATATGCCCTTCCACTAGTCATTCAAACCCTCGGATCCAAATGGCAAACTTCTAGTGTAAGCCATGGTAATGAAATCCTTGTTGATGACTTGTATTCCTTGCCTCACTTATAGCCCTCAAGTCCACGATATTAACATCATCTTGGGTATGGACTGGATGAAAGCTCATGATGCCAAGATTGATTGTTACACCAGATCTGCTCAGCTTACACACCCATCCGCAAGATAGTCACTGCTCCACCAGAGTTGCAAAGCGACAACTCTATTCTCTTAATGTCAGCCCTCTTCCGCACTTTGAAGATATCCCGTAGTCCGTGACTTTCCGGATGTTTTTCAGAGGAACTGCCAGTGTTCCACCGACAGAGATGTAGAGTTCATCTATAGATCTTATCCCAGAACCGCCCAATCTCTAGGAGACCTTACAAGATGGCACCCTTAGAACTAGCCGAGCTTAAGAAACAACTTGATGAGTCCTTGCAAAAGGGTTTCATCCGCCCTAGGTCTTCTCCTTGGCTTGCCCTGCCCTCTTCGTCAAGAAGAAGGATGGTACGGACCGGATGGTTGTAGATTATCGCCCCATTAATTTGGTCACGATAAAGAACAAATATCCGCTTCCTGTGATCAACGACCTGTATGATCAGCTCACCGGATCCTCGGCCTTTTCCAAGATGGATTTGAGGTTAGGATACCACCAAATCAAGATCGAAACGGGACATCCCCAAGACAGCCTTTGTCACTGTTATGGCCAAGATGAGTACACCGTCATGTCCTTTGGTCTAACCAACGCCCAGCCACATTCTCCCGCTTGATGAACTCGATCTTCATGGAGTACTTAGACAAATTCGTCGTGGTTTACCTCGATGATATTCTTATTTACTCAAGAACGAGGAAGAGCATGCCAACATCTTAGACTTGTGTTAGAAAAACTCAGAGAGCACCGCCTTTATGCCAAGTTTTCCAAGTGTGAATTTTGGTTGCCGGTGACCTATCTCGCCATGTGATCTCGGTAAGAGCATTGCAACAATCCCGAGAGAGTTAAGGCCGCTCGATTGACTCCACCAAACCGCTAAACAAGTTAGGAGTTTCCTTGGTCTAGCCAGCTATTGTCGCCGCTTTGTTAAAAATTTCTCCAAAGTAGCCAAACCCCTCACGGAACTTCTCAAGAAAGATAAAAGTTTTAGTGGTCCCCACAGCAGAGTACAGTTTTCAGTGAATTGAAAAGACGCTGACTTCTGCTCCCATACTTGTGCCACCGGATTTCACTAAAGACTTTGTTATCTATCGACGCCTCACGACATGGACTAGGTTGCATTCTTATGCAGGATCGTCATGTGATTGCCTATGCATCTCGCCGCTTGCATCCACATGAGGAGAATTATCCTACACATGATCTAGAGCTTGCAGCCGTAGTCTATGCACTTAAGACATGGCGACACTACCTTCTTGGTAAACGCTATGTAGATCTACACCGATCACCGTAGTCTCAAGTATATCTTCACCCAACCAGATTTGAACCTTAGGCAAAGACGTTGGTTGGAGTTGATCACAGATTATGATCTAGGGATTACCTACACCCTGTGCAAAGCCAATGTCATGGCTGATGCGCTAAGTCAGAACCTATTGCAACAATCTCATGTTGCAGCAGGGTCAACCACTTCTCCATGAGGAATTCGTAAGCTTAACCTTCACATTGCTCCTCACGGATTCCTTTCTACCTTGGTGGCAAACCTACCCTTGAGGATCGATCATCTCCACTGTAAGTTTGATAGGGTGTTATCCGCATTAAGAGAAACATTAAGAAGGAGTTGGTGGATGTTTTCATGGATGATCGAGGTGTTGTCTTTTTGAGAATCGCTGGTGGTTCCCAAGAGTCAGATCTTCGACAATTGATTCTTAAGGAGGCGCATGAATCCCTCTCACGATTCATCCCGTAGTACTAAGATGTATCAGACCTACGCCAGAGGTTCCGTGGACTAGGATGAAGAGAGAGATCGCGACTTCGCTAATTGTGACGCTTTGTCGTCGCTAAGCAAGGCAGAGCATCAAAGGCCTGCCGGCACCCTTCAGCCTTTAGCCATTCCCGAGTGGAAATGGGATAAAGTTGGTATGGATTTCATCACCGCTTTCCCTGTGACCAAGAAAGGAATAACGCTATCTTCGTAGTCGCTGATCGCCTTCCAAAGTGGCTCACTTCCTACCTGCTCGAGAGAGTATCACCGCTAGTCAGCTCGCTGACTTATACATTTCTAATAGTGTCACTTCATGGTGTTCCACTAGAGATCAATTCAGACCGTGGTCGCCTTTTCACTTCTCATTTCGGGAGAGTTTCCAAACTGCCATGGGCACCCATCTTTCCTTCAAGACCGCTTTCCACCCTCACCAAGTGGTCGTGGAAAGGGTCAACCAAATTCTCAAGACATTCTTAGAGCTTATGCTATCTCATTCAAGATGGATTGGGAGAAATGTCTTCCTTTGCCGAGTTTGCTTATAACAATAGCTATCAATCCAGCCTCAAGAAAGCTCCTTTGAGATTCTCTATGGACTAAGATGTCGAACACCTTTGAACTGGTCGAAACCGTGAAAGACAATTTTTGGACCGACATGATCCAGAGGCGTAAGAGCAAGTTCAAGATCATTCGTGAGAATTTGAAAACAGCCCAATCTCACAAAGAGCCAAGATGACCGCTGCCATAAGGAAGTGGCTTATGAAATTGGCGACAAGGCTTACCTTCGAGTTACTCCTCTAAAGGGTACCCATCATTTCGGTATCAAGGGTAAGTTGGCCCCTCGTTACATTGGTCCCTTTCGCATTCTCGCTAAACGAGGAGAGGTTGCCTACCAATTGGAACTACCCCCACATCTTTCTCGAGTTCATCATGTCTTCCACGTCTCTCAACTCAGGCGTTGCTTCTCGGATCCCATCCGTGGAGTGGACCACGAAACGCTTGATCTCCAAGATAACCTCACATACCGAGAGTACCCGGTTCGCATTCTTGATCAAGCAGAGCGTGTCACCCGACGTCGGAACATCAAGTTTCTCAAGGTTCAGTGGTCTCATCATTCCGAGAGAGAAGCTACTTGGGAGCGAGAAGATCGTCTTTGACTGGAGTACCCCGCTTTCTTTCCGTCGACCCCTGAATCTCGGGACGAGATTCTTTCAAGTGGGGGCGAGTTGTCACATCCCTAGTTCTGGTATGACCTAGACTAGCTAGTCATGTGTGCATCATGTTTAAATTCCATTTAAATATGAAATGAGGATTTTTGAAACCCTCAGAATCATTTCTGGAAATGACCCAGATAAAAATTGCTTCAATTTGTCCCAAGAAAATGTTCCTGCTTTCTCTAAAAATATTGGTCAGAGGTAAAATTCCAACCAATATTTTTGGGAGCTCATAGTATTTATTTTGGCCATTTGAATTAATGCAGAATATTTGCCTTGGATATATATATGTTATATATATAATATATGTCCAAAAACTATGCCATTTATAAGGAGCTCGAATAATATAACTAGCTTCTATAAAATTGGCATAAGGAAATAAATTGATATAGTATTTTTTATTAAATCAAAAAATGTCGAAAATAGAAAACAAAAACAGAATGGGAAAAAGGAGCTTACCTGGCTTACTCTCCAGGCAGCCCAGAGGCTCCACCAGTGCGCCCACTGGCCCAGCCGCCTCCTCCTCTGCTCTTCTTCCTCGCGCCATCGGCACTCAGGCGTGTCACAAGGCCGCCACGCCACGCCGCCTGCCACCTCCTCGCTTCTCCCTCCTGCCGTTCGATCGCCGGACGACGCCACGACGCCTGCATCTCTCCCTCTCCCTCGCCTCCCTCCTCCCTCGTTCTTCCCCGCGCCACTGCGTTCGAACGCCACCGCCGCCACCGCCATCGCTGTGCCGCCCACAGCCACGGCCCGCCTCGACGCTTCCACAGCCCTCCGCGATCCCTCTCCTCTTCGTCGAGCCACGCACCGGGACGGCCTCCATCGCTGCCACCGCTGTTTTCTTCATCGCCGCCGCCAGAGATCTCCACCGCCTGCACGCCACCGTCCGGCCGTCCCCTCGAAGCTCGCTGGCCGACGCCATCGAGTCCGCCAGTGAGCCCTCGATCCATTCCCCTTCTCCTGCCTCCCAAGGCTCAGAGCCCCACGCCCGCCGAGCCCGAAGCTCCGGCCGGCCACAGCCTGCGCTCCGCGAGCCCCGCCCCCAGCCTCCCACCTGCCTCCACTCAGAGGCGCGAGAGCCCGGCCACGCCTGGTGCCTCGGGACGCCGCCTCGTGGCTCGTGGCGCGGACTCACCAAGATCCAGAGGTCGCCGCGGCAAGCCCTGCCGCCTCGAGCCCCTGCCACGTGGCCCGACCTGCTAGGTGATTAGCGAGTGCTAATCACCGCTATTTAACCCCCGACACCGACTAGTGGGCCCGTGCCACTAATCCTTTAATTGCTAAACTAACCCCTGTTTAACTGTTCACCGACGTGGACCCCACACGTCACCTTTGACCAGTCAATGATGTTGACTTGCCGACGCAAGCATGACGCAGTTGGTCGACGAATTATTTATTTTCTGATTTAAATTAAATCAGAATTCCGTAAAATTAGCAAAACTTCAAAAATCATAGAAATTCAACCGTAACTCAGATTGAAATAATTTATATATGAGAAATTATCCAAAAATTCAATCTATCCATCTGTACCAGTTTCATGCATGACAAACCAACTTATACCTGCTGTATAAGTGAAACACTATAATGGCATATATAAGATCTTACTTTGAAGTGCATTTGAATCTTTGGTTCAAATGGACTTCAACCAAATGAACTCTAGTTGCATTAGCTCAAACAGCATCACATCTACATGCCATGTTCATGCATCATATTGTTGCATGTGCTTGTGTATTGATTGTTAGCACTGCTCCTTCTCGATAGGTCCTGCCTCGAGAGTGCTCGAGAGTACCTGTCTGTGAAGCAAGGCTCCCTTGTTGATTTACCAGCAAGCAAACCCCTTGTTCATTCCGACATAATCCTACTCTCTCGCTCCTGCTCTCGCTATTGCATTAGGACAACAACGATTCATCTGCTACTTTGTGCTGCGGTAGTTGAACCCATTCCTCCGCATGACCCGTCATTGCCACAAGAATAGTTGAAACCCACTAGCATGTGTAGGAGTTGATTGAGCCATGTTGTGTTCCTACCATGCTATGCCTGCTATTGCTTAGAGTTGTGTCGTGTCTGATTCATTGGGAATGAATTGGAGTGTTACGATATGTTCTGATGTCGAGAGTGAAGTGTGTGAACACGATTTGGTAAAGGTAGCGTGAGAGGCCATGTAGGAGTACATGGTGGGTTGTCTCACCGAACCGCCCTAAGCAATCGAAGTTTTGTGTATGTTGTCCAATGACTAGCTACTACCACACATTGGAATGCTTAAGTGCCCTCTCGACTTATTAACCAACTTGATCTCCGGCCCAGAGTCGCAACTAGTTTCTCGTGTTTGTAGGTAGTGCTATTTTTTTACTAAGTGGCACCCGGCAGGTGGGCTTGGGATGACTAGGCACACGTGGCCTGGTTTACCGAGTGGCACCCGGATGGTGGGCTGGGAACCCTGCACACATCGCTTTGGGGCCGTAGCGACACCCCGCCGGATCTCCTTGCGGATGGAACCCAATAGGCGATAAACCTGGCTAGAGTCTTGTGTGGTTAGTCGTCGTGGCCGACACCTCGCCAAAGCTTCCGCTTGAAGGTTGCCGAGATACATGACGGTATATGGCGGTAAGTGGTGAGAGCGTGTGAAGAAGTACACCCTGCATGGTTATCATGATCTATTCAATAGCCGTGTCCTCGGTTATGGACTTCTTGGATGCTTACGTGGTACATAGACAACTTGAAGTGGATACTCTAAAATGCTCAAGACAAGTGTGAGTGCTATGGATGGCCTTCTCGATGGAGACGGGATGAATCCATAGTAGTGTATTGTGTGGTGACTAGTGGACTGTAGCGCCTATATCACCTCAAAGAAGTTCTCGTAGTCGAGAACAGGATAGCCACAGAGTCAAAGATGGCTTGCTGCAACTAAACTCCACATTACCTTCTTGATACTAATGCATGTATAATAGGATCTGATGTAAGTCTTGCTGAGTACCTTTGTACTCACATTGCTTTATTTATGTTTTGCAGCGGAGACTTCGGTCTTTCTAGTAGTTCCGCTTGACTTCGACTAGTAGCTTGTTACCTCAGCTATGATCTTGTACCCTTGGGAGGGTCTTGTAGATAGTCGCTTCTCAGCCTTTTTCTTTTGTAGTTGTCTCCACTCGCACATGTAATGCTTCCGCTTGTTACTTGTGTGTTTCTAAATGATGGGTCATGTGACCCTGCTTGTATTTAATGCTATGTGGCTCTTCCGAGCCTTTACCTATATGAGTTTATGCTATGTTGTGGTGCCATGTTGTACAAGCACATACTTGCATGTTATGCGACGGTAACTTGTATTGCTATGTGTGGATCCGACAACCTAGTTGTTTATCCTTGGTAGCCTCTTATGGGGAAATGTAGTCTAGTGCTTCCACTAAGCCATGGTAGTCTGCTACAGCCCGGTTCACCGGAGTCCTGCTAGCCCAACACTACTGCTCCGGAACACTTGACTGGCCGGCATGTGATTCACTTCTGCTCGTGTTCCGTCCTTCGGGAAATGTCACGCGTGACATCCGAGTCCTGCTTAGCTGCTACAGCCCGGGTTCCTGAGTCCTGTTAGCCCAAAGCATACACCTGGATTCACACGCATGACCGACATGCTCGATGTTGATTCATGTATGCCTGTCCCCATAGGTTAGTGCCACTTTGGGTTCACGACTAGTCATGTCGGCCCGGGTTCTCTGTCATATGGATGCTAGCGACACTATCATATACGTGAGCCAAAAGGAGCAAACGGTCCCAGGCCATGGTAAGGCGACACCCGTGGGAATACCGTGCGTGAGGCCGCAAAGTGATATGATGTGTTACATGCTAGATCGGTGTGACTTAGGATCGGGGTCCTGACACTCACGCACATGCTCTCTCTGTTTCTCTCTCTCTCTCTCTCTCTTTGTGACTACTATGTACCACTCTTTTCACTAATCTCAGTTGGAAAACACTATTTCTCTCACATGCATATACACACATGCACGGTATCTACTAGCCCTCCATACGCACATATATGTGCCTACGTGTCTCCCGCACGCACATTATCTTTAGGCCTCTCTCGCACATATTGCCCCCCCCCGACACACCTCTCTCTTAGTAGTTGGCAGATATGATTTCATCGTATCATTCGGTAGGATATTCCTGGCTGTTAGGCTGGATTGTAATACGAGGCAAAGTTTTACCCTAGTTCAGATCGGACCCTTGCAGTTTAAGAAAGAGCCTACTCCTAGTACCGTATATTAGTGATAGGGGTGTGTACAAAGTACACGTGAATACCAGGCATTGTGCATGTGTGTATACTATCGATGAACTAGCCCCCAAGCTTGTATAACATACTAAGGGCCTAGGGTTACAAATCATATATAGTAGGCTTATCACCAAGGGGATAGAGTCCTCCGCGACTGTAGCTTCGTGTTGTACGCCGAGTCCTCCACATGGGTCTTCAGATAACACGCCTCGTCCAACCTATATGTGGTGCAGGATGGAACCGACCCATGAGTCTTCATGTTGACCCACCACAACTAGAAATGATGTGCCCACCACACCACACACTAATCGGCCACTAAGAAAATAAGCATATACAATAGTACAACGGTATCTAGCTCACGATACATCTCCATATTTTGTTGATGACACTAACGGATTTTGCATTTGATGCGTTCGATTTTGTTGATTTACACTTATGGTCATTGTATTTGAAGGAAAGCACGATATGGTCATCGGACTTCGTAATAAGCTCATCACGGTCACCACATACATTTTGTCGTGCTAACCAACATGTGGTTGGATGGTTAGAGGACAGTGGTTTCTAGCCCACCAAGGTTAAAGTCCCGTGCTCGATTTATCTTGTGTTAATTTCAGTATTTTCCGCGATGTACATTCAGTGGGAGGAGACGCTCCACTGACCACGATGCACCTATGGTGACTTCGTGAAATCTCAAGATCATATATGCTGGCCCACTCTCTCAAAGGTGCTCATAGGGGTAGGGTTCGCGTGTGTGCACTTATAGCGTGAGTGCTTGCGCCAGATATATGAGCCCTTGCGTCTGCATCGTGTTAAACAAATACATGTCATGATTATACGGTCACCGCTCACCCGCATAACTCCGTATTTTGTTGATGACACAATCAATTGACTAGTCAAACGCTCCATGCGGCTTAACTAGTGTTGCACCATCGGGCGCCAGAACCATGGGGCCCACCACAGCCCGTGATATGAAAGAAAGAAATGGTAGTTTGAGTCTCAGAATGTTAATAAAATAGGAGTACATTTTAGGGTGATCATACGGTCACCGCTCACCATACAGCTCTGTAATTTGTTGATAACACGATCAATTGACCAGTCAAACGGTCCACATTCAGCAGCGACATTACCATAGGGCCCACCACAACACAGATATGAAGGGGACATGGTAATAAATTAGTGGTCGGTGGGTATTCAAGTCGTGAGACCTCTCGTTGGCAGTCACCGATGGTTGGGGCGTTTCATTGGGCGGTGGGGGGATCGCGGAGAAAAAGCTCGCGGGGGGGCTAGAGGGATGGTCAGCGGCGCGGACCGGCGGTGGGGAGTGGTTTCGAGGGCGGGCAGCCGCGGGCAGCGGGGCTGGCGGTTCGCCGGTGGTGGCTGGTCGCCAGTGGGGGTGGAGTTTGATGATAAACCGGAGGCCCTTGATTTCGTATCCAACGGCTGGAAAATCTAATGACCAGAGATGAAAAGTCACCGACCGACGTAGCCTCACCTCGCACGCATACATGCACGCACGCAAGACACGGACGCATGTAGGTGTGCAACACCGACACGCATACATAACGCATACACGCACGCATGCCGGCGCAACACCGACACGCATACATGCACTCACGAACACACGCACGCACGCACCCATGCATGCAACATCGAACGCACTTTGCACGCATGCAACACTCGTGACGCCGCATGCACACATCACACGACGCAAGACACACGCCAACCTATACGCGGATGCACCCTTTGTTAAGGACATGGACTGTTACGGGTATTAATCAATCTTATCTGTGATAAGCAGAACATTGATGTTTGCAGCAGTCTTTATGAATCACAACGTATCGAACGGGCTATCAACACAATAGGCTTATCTACATGAAAAAGATGACGCCACACTCAATGAACAATCATCGGTTTATGAAATGCCCGCTTCGACCGCCTCGCCCACCAAAGGTTGCTCGCTGCGCTGCTCATGGTCATCGACATGCAGGCCATGCACCCAAAGAGCCCACACGCCGCTGGAAGAACGGCGCAGTGTCCTAGGTCGAGTCGAGGGTGCTACTCATGCACGCCCGCTGAACACGCCCGCGCCGCATTCAAACGCCCATGAAACCCGCCTGCCGGAAGCCGAGAAACTCATTCTCGACACACGTCTGCTCATGCCCGGCCGGGCAAGAATGCAACGCCGCCGAGCTCCTCCCGTCCGCCGCCTATTTAATCTCCTATTTAAACGAGGCCAAACGCCGCCAAGAATCGCACACCTCCACCGCCTCCCCTATCTCCTCCACCATATTGTCCACTCTTACAATGGCTTACGAAGAGTAGTTATTCCAGATCCAAGCCGGGCTGGTGGCCCGCCGGATACGAAGCTATGCAGCTCGATGATCCACCTCCTCCTCGCCTCGACGGAGCTGCTTGCCTCTAAGCCGGCGCTGTTCAAGAACTCGCCGCCTGTGCCAGCTCAACAAGGAGCGGCGCGACGGCCGCCGTTGTCGCTGTCCACGCCGCCGCCTCGCATCACTGCCTCCTGCTTCGGGCCGAGACTCCCATGCCGGTGGCCGCACCATGCAAGCAGCGACAGAAGCCGGGTGCGTGGAGAGCGACGAGTCGGTGGCCAGCACCTCCGTGTCCGCCGCCATCATCGAGGAGAAGTAGAACACGGGAGGCCGCCGCCGCCTGGGTCCCATGAAGGCCACCGCGTAGGCGACGCCGGCGTACATAGCTGGTGTCTTGCTGGATCCTTTGTTGCGAGGACCTTCGCCGACCAAGCATGGGCTCCACGAAGAGGGAATGTTAGGAAGAACTCGAGTCGGTGCCGCCATGGCGAAGTAGTGGCCGTGATGAACTCGAACCGTGCCGCCACCATCATCTTTGGCACCAGCCAATGATATTAGTTGGGCAAAGGGGAAGCGAGCCGCCTTTGCGCTGAAGCATATACTTCCGGCTCCTCGCAGTCCGTGATCGTGTTGCCGACATGAGGAACACAAATCGATCGGCGAAGCGACCATTTAGGCCAGGTATTATATACCGTGCTGTCCGTAACTAGCACCACGTAGTTCATTTGAATGTAATGAAATCCGCCATGTTTGTATGAAAATCCGTATTTTATATGATTTCCGCCGTTGTTTGTATGAAATATCAGTTTGTCTACGTGTTTGCGTGAATTTCGCACGGCTGGTTGAGCTGCTGTCATAATGTGTGCGGCTACGTTGATGACATAATTTATGGTCGCCGGTCGGTTCATGAGCGGCTCGGGCGACGCTAGGGACAAAAACACAGCTCGGGCGAGCTCGCTCCAACGTATGCTACTGGAGGATGCATGACATCATGAGCACCCGAAGTTATTCTCGCTCATCGGTGGCAAAGGCACCGTGGACAAAAGGGTCGCCAATATTTTGGCTACCCCGGCAAGATCCAAACAGCCCCTCCCAACAGATTCAAATCCTCGCTCACCATGGAATTTTTCCATGTGTTGTTTTCATGGACTAGTAAGATGCCCGCATTGCACGGAACATCAAGATGCATTTTTTACAAACTCCCTGCATGCATGCAAGGGATAATTAATGTCCTCCTTGCTAGTACCACGAGGCAAACACCATTAATATTGCATCGATTAGTGTTAGTGGCCTTGTATATCTGCAAATTGTAATTTTGATAGTGGCCCTTGTATATAAAAATGGAGGGAGAAAGATGAGAGATAAGGTGAGGAGGAGGGGCGGTGGTGACTGGTGGATGACTGGGCAAGGAGGCATGGGGATGGACGGCGATTATGTCTAGGTTTGTATCTCTCTCACACACACCCACGTAGGTGGGGGACGGCACGAAGAGAAGAGGTGCACGACGGCGCACGCATTCTGCCTCTTTCCCAACCACACCCGCTGGTACATGGTGGAGCCTATTTCAGTACGAAAAAGGCAGCCCACGTCGTAATTTGGCACGTGTACTGGTTGTCCACTTGGTGGAGGAAGGATCGTCTACCACGGGTGAAGAAACAAATTGCGACTTGACACATTATGTTAAATTAAAAAAAGAGGCAAACCATGTGGGGCCTACCTTAGAGGCAAGGCTCTATACACTGGAGTACTTTTGATGTGTCCCGTCAACTCGCAGAACGAGGGGAAGCTTGCTTAGTACGCCATCTCCCCCGCCCACGGGCGCGGTGGCTCGCAGGATGAGGTGAAGCTTGCTTACGAGTAGTAGTATAGTACTACTACTACTGTACTACGCCTTTACGCCCGCTCCCTCGCCCACGCGCGCGGTGGGTCGCAGCACGAGGAGAAAATTTTACTACTACCTCCATTTACTCCTCGTCCCTACTATGTACTTTGGTTATTACTCCCTCCATTTACTTATACAAGGCCACTATAAAAAATACATTTTGCATCTATACAAGGCCACAAATAGTAATCGGGACAAAAGTTGCTACTCCCTCTTTTCCAGTTTATGGCTCAATTTCAAAATCTCTCCAACCAAGGTAGACGGTGAGTGGTCGAATTAATTTCAGAGTTTGCACAAGTAATTAGTATGCTCGCTTTTTCTTAAGAAGTTATGTTTACCGAGGCATTAATTAGAACGAATGCATGAATGACCACTAAATTTCCATGAACTTGTACATGCATTGGTTAGTTTCTCTGACATCGCTATGCCGGGTGATCTAACGCACCTCAAATCCAACATGTAATGGTACTACTACTAGTATAGTAGAATTGAGACTTATCAAACGGAAAAGCTTAATGTTTTTAGATGAGCCCTATAAACCCTAGTGGGTACGCATCTGTGAAAACAGATTTTTCCAAAACTAAGTCGCCCCTTTCATGAATTCTGTAGTATACCTCCGCGACGCCCCTTTCATGAATTTCTGTACTTCCCGTCACGACATGTGGGACATATAGCAACCGGTCGACGTGTCAAGCACCAAATAACAAAGGCAGTAACAGAGGGGGACGACCCCACTGCATCGCCCAAGAGTAGTAATGAGCAATGAGACGCCAAATCACAATGCCGACCTTCCTGCACGGATGAAGCAACCATTATTTCACACTTCGGTTTGCCATCATCTCAAACCACGAGTATTGCTTCGCCTCAAGAGGGACACGCATCGCTTTGGTACATCATGACACATGGGACCGCATGACAGGCCATGCTCCCCGCCGATCGCTCGTAAAATCACATCATTTTTACTATACTTCCTCTCAGACGGTTTACTACATGGCATGCACGCTGCTCTAGGTTAAGAATTTAACTAGCTATATATGTGATGAACAGTACTCTAGCCTTTTAAAAATGTATACTTTTGTACAGTAGTATTATCGATGGATTGCGCCATGGAGCAAAAATTGAAATTAAAAAAGGTGGTACATATAGAGAGCGCCACGCCAAATTATGCATATAGTACTATTAAAAAGCTAGTACGTGCTTAATTGGGGTGCTAAATTCTATTAAAGAAATACTAGTAGTATGTACATACCAAGAGTTAAAGTAACGAGAAGAAACATAACATAGTCCTGCTGGGGCTCAGCACAAACACCCCTCAAATTAAACTAAGCACACCTGAAATTAAACTATGCAACTAATCCGTAGACACCGCATTAGAAGTTTAGAACCACCATGAGCAACGACATCGCCACCTTACTCGAGTCCTCGCCCACGCCCCTCGGCTTCATCCTTGTCCTCTTCCTCTTGGCCGATACTTCTTGATTGACCGCACACTTGGTTGTTGCTCTTCATCCAACCCTTGTAGATATTGAAACAAAGGTAGCCATCCATTGCAGCATAGTGGATGTGGTCTATATCTAGTACATTCCACTGCCATGCATGACGATGAAACGGTAATGAGGTTTCTCCAGCTTTACGGTATTAAGGATGAACCATGGCTCTGCCAGGTCAGCATTGAAGGTCGACGAGAGGGCAGCAGCCGTTCTTCCGGAGGTCAAGGGTTGCTTACAATGGGGCCTATCCGACCTGTGACTTCTTTGTCGTTCTTAAAGTCTACAAGAATAAATTTCACTGTTTTGTCCTTGAGGAAGTTCTTAAAATCCTGGCACTCAACGCCGCCATGGCATATGTGGTAGACCAAGCAAACGTTATGTACGCAAACCTGATCACGGTGGGCTTCTTCCTCTCTCGCCCTTAGATCCTTCTCTCGCCCCAGACTGTGGTGTACTCAACATCTAGCCCAACACCCACTCATCATCTGAGTTTTCAACATGCGTCCAAGCGAGAAAGGCATCCTTTCACCGTCATGAAGAACGGGTGTAGATGACGCCAAACTCATCGCCGGTGATGGTTCTAACCTTGTACTCACCGCTGATCATGGAGATTTGGGACGCATGGATTTGGGAGGAGGGTTAGGATTAGTGGAACTGCCGAATGTGAATGGACGGGACGACTAGGAGCGAACCGCTGTAGTATTGAAGGACGTATGGGATGAGTAGGAGCGAACTGCCAGCCGCATTTAACGGCAGGGTAGTGGCTTTCCATTCTCCCATGATACGGGCTTCCGAGAGCCCTTGGATCTGAGATCGAACGGTTGCATGGCGTGATTCTAGACCTATGGGTGAATATCCTATCCTAGAGGGTTATTCTGCAAATTTTCAGAACTTAGCATGCGACCGCTTGATTCAGATCCAAGGGCTGCCAAGAGTCGTATCATGGTCGCGCTTACCATGACTGTCACGCAAGCATGGTCGCGCCTCTTTGAGATTTAACACGGTGCTAGGGCTATCCGATGTTGGCATGTCATAGATAGTCATCACTTAGTCACTCATACTACAACAAGGTTGGCTATAAGGTTGGCTATAAGTGTATTTTTTACTCCTCTCTATCTTTTCAGATTTTCCGTCTCTATATATAAGAACGCTTTTGACACTAGTGTAGTGCCAAAACGTTCTTATATTATGGGACACGGGAGTACTAGTATTTATTGCATTTGCCAAGGAGTGACCTCTTCCAATGAAATGGTGTTGCTAAGTTTTCTTCATTTAATTAGCTATAGACTCAAAATTGTCTTTTCACCTAGGTACACGAGCTTAGCACCGCTTTCTTCCTTGGGTCACCAAAGTAGTCTCTCTTCTGATTAACTTGCCACATCGACTTTATGCCTATGTGGCAAGCTTAAGCACCCAGAGGGAGCAAGTAAGTACAATAGTGCGCTTACATAGCATTTTGCATATGTGAAGGAAAGAGAGGCAAGGAAAAGTGGAGAAGTGGGCTCATGCAAGAGCCAGCCTCTACTACATGGTGGAGCATCGGGAGAGGCACCTGTATGGAGGTGGTCAGAATCGAGACTCACGCCGGTCGAGTAATCAGAAGTTAAAATGATAATGGCAAGTCAAATCACGGGCCCCACCTGTCCAGCAAAGAACTCGTTGTCAAATCACACAGCCTCACGCTTGCAGCAGCCTACTCCCTCGCTTCTCGCCCTCCGCCGAACCGACTAGGCGGAATTGCCCCGCCTCGACTTTTTAAATACAACTACATCTGCTTAAGAATCCAATGATATACTTTTTGTGACATAGTAACTCATATTTAGTTAGTCAAATGGATGACCTAGAACTACGCAGGCAGCCCTATAAACCGAGACGCCTAAAATTAAAAAACCGAGACAGAGAGGGTAGTTCAGCACGTATCTTTTAAATCAATATAGTCGGATTCACCAAGGAGCAAAACCAAGTGGTAGGCTGCTCCTCGCCGTGTTGGCGTAGCAACTCAAGGTGGTCTGTCCGCATACCTAAATGGCTTACACACTTAACAGACCCCATTGGCCGACATGTGGCTCATCCACCGCCTTGTTCCACGTATGATGCACCAAATTACAGTTCGAGCAGAGTTGGAATTGGAGGCACCCCGTCAGAAAGCACCGCAGTAGTAGAAAATGAGCGATGAGGGGTCAAATCACAAAGCCCCACCTTCCCGCATTAAGATGGACGGATGAAGCAACCATCATTTCACTCTAGGCGCAAGAGCATAAAGAAAAAAGAAAACAATGATGCGCGGCAGCTACCTAGGGCACCCTAGGTAGGGGTCTCCACTACGATCCTTTTTTGAAAGCGCCCACTACAAATCGGCTTCTCCTCGCCCTCTTGAATAAAACCGATGATGAGTGCGGCGGTAGGGTTTGTAGGAGTACTACGGCGCAGGGGCCATGTCATAGTAAATGGGTTCGAGTCGACGCCTTTAAATATGTGTGGGCCACTTGGTTTTACGGAACGAGGCAACATTTTGGGTTCGGGACCAAGTGGAGATATAGTACGCATAAAAATTGTGGACGAGGTTCAATTAAAAGGCAATGATGCATGGGACCTGCATTTTGATATACCCGGGTCATGGAAATTTGCTACTCTACTCAAAACTAGTAAGGTACACATGTATTGAACGCATGAGATTTTGAAACCAAATTATGAATAAATACACACTATAGCATGTAAAGCTTTGAGTCATATATGCATGATGTAGATGTTCGCTTAGTTCTTATAGTTCATCTCATTCAAAATCAATTAGTTTTATAAAATGTTAAGATTCATGGGTTGTGCATTGTAAATCATAAAGTAAAAAAAAAATAATGGCAATTCATTTAGAAAAAATAATCAATGATGATACGTAAGATTCTAGAACAAAGGAGAAGTGCTTGTGTTTTGAGGTTTGTGCATTATGCTTAAGTTCAACCATGGAGTCTTCTAAATTGTACATGTGGCAGATCTGGTGGAATGTTGATGATATCCAACGGCCAAGAGTGCTCGGATTTGCCTATCTCTGACCGTCGGGTTAGCTTCATCCAAATGACCATCTTTCAAAATTATTGGCACACTATATAGTTCTTGTGCCATAGTTGCATGTTTTGGAAAAAGCTACTAGTGGGTTGTACTATCTATTTAGGAATAGAAGATGTATACATGGAAGTTGTAGGGAAAGAGATGACATGGAGCATCTCAATTCCTATGAGTAGGGATTGAAAAGAGATGTCATTTGGTTCACATCATAGGAACTTTTCTATTGAATCTAGAGATGACATGTATCTCAATTCCTATGAGGAGGGATTAGAAAAGAGATGTAATTTGGTTCATATCATAGGAACTTTTCTATTGAATATACGCTAATGTTTATTTTCCTTGAAATTAAGGGAGTATAGGAATCCATTCATATGAACCAAGTGGCTCTAAAGCTATAGAAATGATATCATGTTTATTTCCTTTGAAATGTGGAGTATATGAATCTATTCCTATGAACCAATTGGCTCTAAAGGAAAAATCCTATAAAAATCATATCATATAGAGTTCCTATGATATTCCTCGACAACAAAGGATGGTTGAAATTGATGCGGTGATATGATGGTCTTTCTTTGTAGACTCTCACCCATCTTTATAGTTACCTCTCAAGATGAATGAAATGATATATACAGGTATTCTACATGTGCAATTTGGTGCACGAAAACTCGTAAAAGTTTGCGAGGTTCAAATTTTCAATAAAGCTATATGCACTGCATTTCAGAACGGAGGGAGCATACGACAGTTGCTAACACTCACGTGGAAGATTTGTGTGTAGGAGGAGTGGCTGTTCTGTTAAATGACATGGCAAAACTGACACTGTCGGATGCCGATCTAACGGTTCTTACGGCGTTCGTCAGGAAAAGGCTTGTGGCGAACGTTTGTCGGATAATGATTTACGGACACATGCATTGCATTGATACGTGCCCCCTCTCTCTCACGCACACGCACCCTCACGAGTCACGACTCTCCCGAGTCCTCTCGCAGACTCAAGACGTCGCACCCACCGCCTATCTGCAGTAGACGCTATGCACATATGTGCTCTTTACACCCTACCTCGTAACTTCTAAAAACAAAAGACGGCGCAAGACATTTTATTTTAGCTCACACGCCACACACTTATACTATTACTCTTGTGGCTAACGCTCTTGGGCATAGTATATTGTACTCTCACGAAGAGAAGCAAGGCACATATGCACTAGTTCTCTCACACCCACTGCTGGTACACGAGGAGCGCATTTTTGAAGCTGGTACAACAAAATCACTCCACTATATATAAAAGCAGGAGCCTTAGCGCTTGCTTTACTAGGGTTCCCTCTGCTCACTCTCTCATGCTCTCCAGATCTAAGCAAGACATAGGTGGCCACACTCTCTCTCACTCACGGCTGGTCACAAATCCGCCGACAACCTCGACCGGGCAGGGGTGTAGGTGCATCGCTCACGCTGTCGCCGGGCGGCGAGGGAGGAGACCAATGGCTGCCCGGTCCCGATCGGGCGGCCATGCTGCTTTTCCGAGAGAGCGCTGCCTCGAGGGCCTCCACCCTTCTTCCTCCCTCATGTATTGTGGCTAAGATGCGCCTCCCGACGCTGTCTTTGCCACATCCCGACGACCTCGTGTATATATTCCTTCAAACCTGCCTTGCTCTATCGCCCCAGCTCCCCTTCGTGGATCCTTTTCTACTCCGTCCGCTGTTCCAAAGCCACCTAGACTTCTACTATTATTAGAAGTAAAGCTAGTTCATACAATGACTCTAAGCGTTGGTTCAAACAGGAAGAAAGTGGAAAGCTGTAGCATGAATCTAGGACTTGGTCTAAGAGGAAACGGGGAAAGTAGTAATATCTGTCACTGCTTAAATAATCAGATTTCAGATTTGCGCAAACAGGGATGTCTGCTCCATATCGCTTCGGATGTCTGCTCTCAGATCGCTTTCTACCGCGCAATCAAAAGCACACACCTCGCTTTTAGTACAACTGCGCAAAATGAGATGGTTATCCTCGCTGCCGCTGCCTAACCTCCCGCCTTCAAGGTATCCCTACATTGGTAGTAACTAAGGTAGAATGACCAACGCAATCTAAAAGAAGCTGATTCGTATGTTTTACTTCCTGATTGCAGTGCAGGGACGAGCGAAAACAACTGCATCCTAGTCCGGAATGCACTATCTACCAGTTCATCCATGGACCGAGGACTAGCTGGCACGGCTGCACGGCGGTTTTTTGGACAAGTGCGCGGACAAGAGGCATTGTGGTCTTCTTATTTATACAAATAACGGTGCTTAAATTTAGTGGAATGCACAAGCATTTCACCTGGTCAGTACACTGCATGGTTCAGTTTAGCATTCCAGCTGAGACCACAATTATAGTTGGTTATTCTGGAATGAGAGAACCTAACCCTGGATGGTGGCAACAAGAAAAACCAGAGTGAACTCCAGGAAATTTAAGCTCGCCGGGAGGCCCTTTGCTCGTAGAAGCCTTGCTTATTTTTTTCCTGATTTGTAAACCTTCTCACAACTTTGTCTTTTGTTGTGAACTAGTATATGTTTGTTATGTTCTATGAATCATTGAGATGTATAAAATTGCTTAACTTATGCTTTTCAAGTTTTTATGAAGACGAATTTAATGTGAGTGTTCCACATGAGCGCTGGACTAGCGGTGAATGTTTGGAATTTATTACATTGTGGCCTCAAATTAATCTGCATGAATCATCGTAATAAGATACATAGTTGCTTATATGATGTATATCGATTGTTGATTGTTAGCTGGTCGATAGCCTAGTGTTGAAGCGAAGTTGAGCCAATGTGCCGTGGTTTTGCACAACTCGCTATAAGTGGGGTAGCACCAACAGTGTTTATAAGTACTTATGTATACGCCGCACACAGTTCTCGAATGAGTGCTCTATTTCATCAAAACACACACTGCTCGTATGATAAACCGTGACAACTTATGTCTTACCATGCCATATTCAAGAAAAAACTAGTGAGGACGCATCTGTTTCGGCAACAACTACGATGGTTCTCATATGATTCACGGGCACACAAAAGTAGCAGCAGTTCCCATAGATGGATTCACACAGAGTACTAGCCCCAGAGGGGTCGATAACAGGCAAGGTTCGGATAATTAGACACAATCCAAACTACTATTAAACACTAGCTAGGGCAACTATTTCATGCCTCGATCTAATTTGGGCTGGACACAAGATGGACCTTGCCATGAACATCATCGAGGACGTCCCGCAGCAGCTCAATCCTGTGAACCTTCATGAAGACAACCTTGTGGCCTTGCATCGATAAACTTGTTTGTGGAGGCATGCCACGCCATCTTCCTGCGTAAGCTTGACAAGAACAAGATGCCTCACAAACGAAGGAGTAGCTTTGAACTTCTTGTGCTTCAAGACACCCGGACAACACACCGACAACAAAGGTGGCTGGAATACAACTCTTCATTGGTATAACCGCAAAGGATTCCAGGATCCAACAGCCTAAGAACTCTGTTTTCCCAAAGGCGATATTCAGGTCATCCGCCTCATAGCGAGTGACATGTACAACCACACAATCCTTGTCTCGCATCAGGGCTCTAATTGAAACAGTAAACAAATTCTGAATTACTTTTCAAAGATAAGAAACACAAGTTATTTAAACCACTATGTATATCATGGCATCGGCTAATAAAATTTAGCATTGTTAATCACCACATACATAGATGAAAACCACAATCAAGATCGGCAAAGAAGGAAATCACCTTGGGCAGCTCAGCTGGGAGGGGGGACACATCCTCAAGGGGAAAACTGCTCTGCAGTGCCACGGGGCTGTAACTCAAACGGGCGTTAACCATCTCAAGAGTGGTCGTGAGCGATCTCGGGTCAGCTTGGTGGCTGCCTCCATCTTCTTGGAGCTCTTCGTCTCGTGGGATCAGCCTCCGCCCCGCCTCCAATATCGGCAGATCTTTGCCTTGTTCTCCTTGGTCCATCATGAAACCGACGAATACTAGGAGACCACCAAAGGAAAACACAATCGCAATGACAATGAAAAAAAGAGAGTGAGGATCGTTATCGCTTTGCAAAAGTTCTTTTTTTCTCTCGAACGAAAATATACCAACATCATGGGTCCGCTTACCTTCCCTTCGCTGGGAGAGAAGAACAAAGGCAGATGCGAAAAGTTGCCTTTCTTGAAGATAGTGAGGGAGAAGGGATTCAGCCAAGAGTGAAATGATGGTTGCTTCGCTCACAAACTTAGACATGGGAGGTGGGGTTTTCGATCCGACGGCTCGCTTCTCGCCAGACTACGACTGGGTGACTCTCCGCCTGATACTGCCTTCTAATTTGGTGGATGGCATTTGGCCTCACTGCTGCATGGCCCACATGTCGGTGAACAAAAGTATAACGACATTCAGAGAGGGAGACGCTTCAATGACCTAGGAGGAGTCGGCGTAGAGTGTCTCCACCGTACTAGTAGTAATTGTTTTTGGGTAGTCAGAGTGTCTCCACTTTACTAGTAGTAATTGTTTCTCCGGGCCCAAGACAAAACAACCCATCCACACTAGTAAATAGTAAAATCAATTCAAAAGCCCATATATTTACTGAATGAGAGGCGCCACCCACACCCAAAGACCCCCCAAAACCTGGGTGCTCTTCTTCCTCCTCGCCCCCACCCACTCACGCCACCGCTTCCACTGCACTCCCCAAATTCCTCACCTCACTCCTACAAAAACCCCAGCTCCCTTCTTCTTCGTCAAGACTACAACTAGGCTCGCTATTCACATTCGCTCAAATCCATGAGCGACGCAACAGCCTCGAGGAAAATGGAGTCGGCTGACCCCAACACCAAGAAGATGAGGTTCGCCAATGGCGACGCCATTGTAGATCCCAGACCCGCAGCTGGGAGAAGCGGCGACCCCGCCCCACCGGATCCCAGAACTCAGAGAATCTCGGGTGGACCGTGATCAGCGATCTCCCAGACACCGCCCTGGGGAGATCATCTCGCTTCTCCCACCAAGGATTGCTGCCACACCCAAGTCCTCTCAATTCGTGGCGCCTCTATGGCGCGCCATGCCCTTAATCTCGATCGTCGCCACCTCTCTCTTCAATGATTTTGAAATCCCTGAGCCATCATCTCCTCCCACCAGGCTCCGCTCAAAGCCTCTACATCCCGCCATGCTACCTCGAGCAAGCATACCATGCCCTGCACGGTGGACGCCTCGGCTGAAATCCTCAATTCACGTAACTACAACTGCTTGAGTTCTACTATTCCCTGAAATCACATACCACATACAAAACGCCATGAACTTGTGCCCTCAAGACCGATGTCCATCTCATGTTTTCCTCATCTCTCCACACCGCCACCTTTGCGCTTGTGGCTACCTACTGCATAACTGGTACTAAACCTTCAATTCTATTTCTCAAGAAACTTTCACTTGTGCGGGTTCAGATATCGGAGGCCTCATTGCACAAGATCATCCACTCCAGCTTGCCCTCGCTACCGAGTGCTTGGTGCTTGTTTTCACAGCTAGAATCGGTTGTCTCCAAATAAAGTCGCTAAACTTGTAAGAATTGGAATTTCTTTTGACGGAACGCAGCTCATCATCCAAGATGCCCTTCACTTCAAAGGTTGATCCTTGATTCTAGTTATTCACCCTTGCAAATAACCGCCCTCTCTCGCCTAAACCGGAGACCTTGGGTGTAATACATGATCTCTCGAGCTCATTTCAATATGGTGTTTGGCTCCATAGTTCTTCAGTACCTTTAAATTATCATCTACACTTGTAACCATAAGCTGCATTTTAAATTTCTACGATAATTTATATATCATCTTGGAGTACACATTTTGTACTAATATTATGTTCTATGCTCAATGAAGAGTTTCTCCATGGATGGCCTATCAATGGTGCTGGATTCTGTCAAGATCTTATATATCCAAATGAATAGTTTTGATCTGAACAAGATTATTGGCTTGTTGCAATGCTTTCCATGTCCGGAGAAGTTGTATATAAAGGTGATAATTTCACGCACATTGGAAGCCCGCATATAGTGTACTAGAATTAACTGCTCAGCTGTTGCTCTTTCGACACTCTTCTTTTAGACCTTAACTATTTTCAATCTTCATGTCTATTTAGGCAACAGACGGGTAAGAAAGTTATAACCAATCGGTGGATTCATAAGCATCGGATTTTCTCACTTCTCATGAGATTCGATTGAAGACAATAACGCTTAGAACGATATGTAGCCAACCGCAAACACAAGATTTGTCACATTCTTCCCGTTGAATACGAGGTTACTATTGTCCATCGTGCTTAAGTTTATCATCGCATGGTTTTGACGGATGGGTATGTCAAGAGCAAAAAAGGAGTTTCGTGGGCAAAAGAGCTTCGAACGTGCCGGGCTTCTATTTACAACATATTGTGGTCATAATCCAAAGAAATTTTACGACCCAGATGTTCATTCTATGGACCTGACCGATCCATTGGACCGTGACTGCCAAAACAAAGGCTGGAGTTAGATGTTGTTGCCCTTTTCAATCTGGGTTTTTTTGTAAACCTGATGAACAATTAACCCTCGTGCTTTTGTACAGTTTGTAAGCTGGAGTTAGATGTTCCTGCCCTTTTCAACTCGGCTGTGACTGCCATATTTTCTTTGAAACAAGGCAAATGGCTTGCCATTCGTTTAATTTAGAGTGAAATATTGTAACAAATCCCAACCAAGGGAAATAAAATCACTCTCGCCGGCTGCATGAGCTCACTGTGCATTACAGAAGCCAATTGATTAGCCCCCACCAGCACCCACAAACTTATTTCGAACTAGCACATCAAATGGGCTGTAAATTTTCATAGGAAAGGCTGCATGACCGTGACAGATTTGGATTCTGACATTTGGGACCCACAAGGAAATAGCCAATCCAAGGTGGTGTCGACTTACTAGCCAGTCAACAAATGATTCTGCCTACCAGCTGTTGGATTGAGATCCAACATCTGTCGTGTATCTTCTATCTCTTGTCTTCTTCTTCCTCCACCCGCCCAAACCAAACCAATTCTGCCGGCTCCGCCGCTCCCGGCCCCGATGGCTGGCTGCGCCTCCGCCGCCTCTACCGTATGTACCTCCAACGCTGGCCAGTCCCTCCTCTATTCCCCACACGCATCGTTATTATTCGCGACGCCAGCCCCAACACGCACTCCGCTACCAACCAGTCAACCTCAGATTCTCCGCCGCGATCGACCGACGATCTTCCACGGCTCCTGCTCGCTCCGGCCCAAGGCCTCGCCGCCGTCCTCCTCCTTGCGGCCTTGGTTCTCGCCAGCAGGCGCGCGCCGCCTCTTGCATTGTCAACGCCGCCAACAACCGAGAGGAACAAGGAGATGACTGATGTGGAGAGGATGACAAGAGGGACCCACCAGCCATGGCAGCACTCCAAGCAATTGCCTCTATATTACAAGCCCAAAAATATGGTTCCTCCTAATGGTTGGACATCTGGGCTCACCCATTGTCAACGAAGTCAATAAACGAGAGAATTACACTACGAGCGGCCGACACCGTGGACCCAAAGAAGTCGCGCGTTTTTTTTAGGAACAAGTAGTTGTTATTTATACTAGTTTTAGCAACGGATCGGGTAACAACGGGCTGTGGGGGCTGGGCCTGCCTAGCTGTGGTTTTATTTATGTTTACCACATCATGAGCCCAGTTGTGTTTTTTTTCTTGCTGAAAATGGCTAGCCCAGTTCTATTTTTTTAAAGAAATACCCAAACAAGGCCTACTTGCTTTATCGGCCCTGCTGGGCTGCAAATCTTTCAAGACGAGGAGAGTTTCATTCGGTTTGCCCATAAATGGGTTGTACATTTTTAAAACACATCAAACCGGGAATTAGTTTCAATTTTTTTTCATTACAAGATCTTAAATTCCATTGATTTTTATTCATGGACAATTATTTGGATTTTATATTTATATAAATTATTTTTCAAAATAGTTTGAATTTGAATCGATATTTCTGGATTAAAAACAGTTGACCGCACCAAAATATGCAAAATTTCGTATACTTTTTAACCGTGGCCACAATATGGGGTGTAATGCTAACAAAAAGAAGATGGGCTCCAGAAAAATTATTAAGAATTAGCAAATGGGTTGTACATTATTAGAAATAATGGCAGATGGGATGTATGCTGTTTTCCACAGATTTGAGGCTGGCTTGTGCGCCTACTACAGGTTGACGAGTATGCTTTCATAAAAAAAGGTTGAAGCACACGCAACGCCCTGTCAACTTAGTCAACACACGAGAGCAGTGACTGTTGGATGTCCATCCAACGGTTGTCGTGCTTCTTCAATCTCCGCTTCATGCTCCAACCGCCAAACAAGCACCCGGACTGCTCGCTTCCTCCACCCACGGCCGGTTATGTTACCACGCAGGCCTCACGGCCCCACCGCATCTCCATCGCTGGTCTAGCCATCCTCTACTCACCCACACATGCTGTTATTCTCCGCGATGGCGCATTTAACTAGTAAACCTCGATTCTCCATGTGGGAAACAACCGCCGAGTATTCCCTGGTTCGTCGGTCCTTCCTAGGCCTCGCCGCCATCCACCGCCTGGTGCTTCTCGGCGCGCCTGGTCAACGTGGTCAATGAACGACATCCATTGGAAGTGGATCAGACGTGGAGAGGTCGACAGCAGGTCCACGACCGCATGCAAGGAAATTCTCCTTATTACGCAAAATAATGATTCCTCCACCGACAGCTAGGACCCACAGAAGGGCCTCAGATTTCGTGAAAAAACGCTCCTCCGCGACAGTGTCGGACCCACCAGCTATATCTTCGCACGCAAGGAAGTGCCTCCTTATTACGCCCAAAAATGAATACCCCTGCTAGCCGGACCCACCATATTGTTGGGCTGACTTGTGGGCCTACTAAGTTGACGGGACGGAGGGCTTTGTGAACTTAGTCAATACTCCAAAGGACTGTGATGATGTCCATCCAACGGCCATAGTGCTTCTTCAACCTCTAGTCTTCTTGCTCCACCGCCTAAAGCAGCGCCGGCCGTGTCACCGCTTCCTGCCTCCCGTGGTCGGTTGTGGCACATGAGGCCTCAGCCCCCCATACTACTCCCACCACTCGCCAGCCATCCCTCCACTCACCCACACCCCCGTTATTCTCGGGCGACGGCAGCCTCACACCGCAGCCAACCAAGAACGCCAGATTCTCTCCGCTGCGGCATCCATCGCCACGCCTTTCCTGGCTCCGCCGCCCCTTCCTAGGCCTTGCTGCCGCCCACCGCCGTGGTGCTCTCGGCGCCAAGCGTGGTCAATGTGGTCAACCACCGACTTCCATCGAAGAGTATCTGCATATGGAGAGGCCGATACCGGGTCCACGGCAGCCACAAGGAAGTGCCTCCTTATTATGCGGAAAATAATTATTCCTCCACCTGACAGAGGGGACCCATTGGACGGGCCACCAGTATTTTTTCGAAAAAAACATTTCCCCCTGACTGCTAGGACCCACCGGATGGGCCATCGATTTCACTAAAAAAACGCCTCCCCATCGCCACTGCACCCACCGAACTGCCTCCTTATTACGCACAAAAAATGAATATTCCCCGCTAGCTAGGACCCACCTTGGTGGGAGGCTGACTTAGGGCCTACTAAGTTGACGGGACGAAGGGCTTTGTCAACTTAGCCAATATGAACGATTCTAGCTCCAAAGGACCAGATGATGTCCATCCAACGGTCAGAGTGCTTCTTCAACCTCTCGTCTTCTTGCTCCAAATACCAAAGCAGCGCCGGTCGTGTCAAGATGCTCCTGCCTCCCGTGGCCGGGTTGTGTTGCCACGGAGGCCTCACCGCCTCTACTATTCCCACCGCTGGCCAGGCCTCTCGAGACGGCAGCCTCACATCGCAGCCGAACCAAAGAACCCTTGTACTCCTCTCCGCAAGAGGCTTCCACCGCCAGATCTTCCCTGCCCGCCGCCGCCCCTTCCTAGGCTCGTCGCCGCCCACCGCCGTGGTGCTCTTCACGCGTGGTCAACGTGGTCAAGGAACGACTTCCATCGAAGATTATCAGACGTGGAGAGGCCGACACCGGGTCCACAGCCACAACCCAGTTTTTTTGTGATTTGCCAAGTAAGTCGCTTTGTCGCCTGTTGGGCTGCAAATCTTTCAAGACGAGGAGAGCTTATTCTACTGGCCGAGAAAATGGCCCATCGGTAATGAGAAATGGGCTGTACATTTTTAAACACATCAAACCGCAATTAGTTTCAAATATCTTTTTTATTTCAAGATTTTAAATTACATTAATTTTTATGCGTGAGAATTTGTTGATTTTATATTGATATACATTTTTTTAAATCAGTTTGAATGTGAGTCAAAATTTCGTGATTGAAAACAGTTCGACCGCATCGAAATATGCAAAATTTCGATAATCTTTTAACCGTGGCACAATATGGGCTGTAATGCTAACAAAAAGAATATGGGCTCCAAAAATCCTTAAGAATTGGCAAATGGGTTGTAAATTATTAGAATTAATGGCAGATGGGTTGTATGTGTTTTCCACAGATTTGAGGCTTTCCTAAAAAGGGTTGATGCACAAGCAGGATGGTTGGATGTCCATCCAACGACCGTCGGCTTCTTCAATCTCTCGCTCTTCCCGCTCCAAATTACCAAACAAGCGCCAAGGGACTGCTCTGCCCTCCTTCCCGCTGGGTCGGTCAGGCCGCCAGCAGCCTCGTCAGCCCACCACCGCATCTCCCATCGCTGGCCTAGCCATCCTCTACTCACCCACACCTGCTGTTATTCTCCGCGATGGCAGATTTAACCAAGAAACCTCAGACAACAGATTCTCCGCTGGGAAACAACTGCCAAGTCTTTCCTCGCTCGTCGCCCCTTCCTAGGCCTCGCCATCGCCCACCGCTGCTGTGCTTTCGACGCCGCGTGGTCAATGTGGTCAATGACCGACTTCCATCGAAGAGTATCGTGCGGAGAGGCCGACAGCTTGGGTCCACGGCCGCAGCAAGGAAGTGCCTCCTTATTACGCCGCAAAATAATTATTCCTCCACCGACAGCGGGACCCACCGGACGGGCCATCAGATTTCGCAAAAAACGCTTCCCCGCATCGCTGGGACCCACCAGCTACACCTTCGCATGCAAGGAAGTGCGTCCGGCAAAAACCAAAACGATTCGCCTCGACTGCTGGGACCCACCAGCTACATCTTCACACGCAAGGAAGTGCATGACACCGGACCCACCTGGTCAAGCGCACGAGCGTTGTCATTCTGGTCGTGAACGTGTACGTACATATATACTGGTCGATGTCGAGGCGCGCATGTGTCGTAGTAGAGGCACGCACATAGCATGTACACGTACGTACAACGGACAGTGTGCAAGAAATAAAATACGGCCACGTATGTGTACATACGGACGGGTCTCGAACGCCATCACAGATACGCACGGCCAGGGCTCGTACATGGCTGGGTCGAACAGAAAACAGCGCCGCCGTGTTCATGGGGAGGCAACAAAATGCGTCGTGTTCATGGGGAGGCAAAGGAATGCGTCGTGTTCATCGGGAGGCAACAGAACGCGTGGGAGCCAACCGGCTGGGTCGGAACGGAATGCGTCATCGTGTTCATCGGGAGGGCTTTGACGGAACAGGCGATGGAAACAAGGCCTGGCGTACCGCACAACAGAGGGAACGGCCTTGTGTTCGACCGGCCACTTCGAAACGGGGGTCCTGTTGATCGGGAGGGGTGTGCCGTACCGTAGAACGGAGGAAATGGACCTCCTACGGTCAAAACGGGGGACCTGTTGATCGGGAGGGGTGTGTCGTACCGCAGAACGGAGGAAACGGACCTCCTACGGTCGAAACGGGGGTCCTGTTGATCGGGAGGGGTATGGCGTACCGCAAAACGGAGGAAACAGACCTCCTACGGTCGAAACGGGGGTCCTGTTGATTGGGAGGGGTGTGGCGTACCGCAAAACGGACGAAACGGACTTGTGTTGGAGCGCTACGGTCAAAACGGGGGTCCTGTTCATCGGAAGGGCAATGGCGTACCGCAAAACGGGACTCCACGGGATACTGTTCATCTCCACCCTCGACCTCCTCCAACCTCCATGGGGTACTATTCATCCACCGTCGACCTCCTCCAGCCTCCACGGGCTCATGTTCATCCAGCCTCCACCGCGCTCTACTCCACCGGCTACTGTTCAACCACCACTCCACCATCTACTGTTCATCCAGCCCTCCACACCACGGGTCCTCGTTCATCCAGAGGCAACGCCACCGCCACCGCTCATCCAACCCTCCCCGCAACGCCACTGCTCATCCTGCAGGCAGCATCGATCGCTTCAGCTTAGCAGCAGAGCGGCGAATCGCCGATCGGGTTGAGTTAACAGCCATCGATCGATCGCCAGTTCACTAACGCGTAGCTCGCAGCGGCAATCTCTCGGTTCGCTTAGAGCCCAAAGCCTCGCCGGGTTCGCGAGCTAACACTCGCACACACGCCAAGACACGCAGTATGAGAGAACGCCGATCGCCGCCCCGACCTCCCACCGTAACCGAACTCCCCGAAATTTTCCTCGCCCACGCTTCTACCACGGTTTTTTCCGCCATGGACGGCCCAAAGAATGTCATGCAGCTGCGCCTCCGCCCGCCTGTGACTTAAAATCCCATTTTTTCATGATTTTTGTCATAGAAGTAGGAGCCCACCACATCTATGATGATCCCGGGTTTTGTCACAATTATCGTCATAGAAGTGCCATATGTATGACAGAGAAAAAATTCGTTCGGCCCAAAATGTCATGGATGTGTCTTTTTTTTGTAGTGTGAAATACGCCTAGACCCATCCATTTATTTCCGGATGGAGGGAATACATGTCAATATGTCATGCCTTTCAATTCTTCAGTACCTATTCCATCTGTGTTGTAGCATGTTTTATAATTGAAGCACCATTCTTCTATATAAGGCATGCAAGGGAAGACGGCTATGTTAGAATCAAGGGTTACAAACCAGGTCTTTGCAAAAGATCCAAATGCCGAGATAATAAACCAACTCCATTTTTCATAGATACTGCTCCAAAGACAGAGAAACCCAACTCCCACCGATAATAAGTAGATTCCAGTACAAAGAACTAGTCCGCTCCAATTCAAAGAAAAGAATGTCAACTCCATTCTAAGAAGCGCAAGCGATCCTTGCATCATGAAATTTTATAGCATGTTGATCATATTTTCTACATGTTTCTTACCCATCTCTCTTTTAGAAAATAAGGTTAAATGATAGAAGACTTCCTTCATTGGGATTGTATTCGAGGAAAATATCTTGTGGGAATTCTCTGTGCACCAATGCTGATGTAAGTACCTGTTGTATATCACTATATTTTTACATCATCATGTATTTTGTTAATCGGCATGAATCCAACCTTTATCTGATCTAAAATTAGTTGTAGCAAAATGTTAAAGGCGCCAATGTTGATTTTTGTAAAGAAAACTGCCTGGTAGTTTTGCATACTGAGCTCCATGAGTGTACTATCTCATATCATGCACATTACTGAATTGTATTGCTGCTCGTTGCCCATTCATTCATTGTGTCAATGTTGCTTTCAGATACTTACCCGGCTGATGATATCTGTGCTATATTGTGTTAATTTGGTGTTGGCTAGTTGCCCAAACGCTTGTTGTGCTAATGTTGCTTTCCTATCATCCGACTTGGCCAATGATAGCAATGCTAGTGTCTTAATTTGGTGCAGTCAAGATAAGAAGACAAACTCAAAAACAGCAAGGCAACCCCATTGTTTCTTTCCAATAAATCTAGGCCATGTAATATGCCAATAACTCATGATTAATTTGTTTGGTTCCTCCTAATTTATGTTATGATGCAAAGGTCGAGACACTTCCACTAGCAATAATACAAGCCTGCCAAAATCACCATCTGAATCTGCTCAAGATCCTCCGCCTCTAATGCAACGGAAAAATGTATGTTTGTGAACCAATTAATGGCTGAAGGAATGATGGAAATGGTGGAGGAATCAGAGGTGCAGAGTCGCATGCGACACAACAAGTGATCAATGTTTTCAGAGACAATAGCAAAGCAGCAAGAACTTGCCCACATGCTTATGGGCGCCATCCGTACGAGGTTGCAGACAGACGCTGTAGATCGTTAGGTTCTCGTTTATTTATTTACACCGCATCAATCTTTGATTGCCCAAAGGATGTAATTTCTGTAATATATGCCGGATGTGCAACATTTTCCTATATGCCATACCTTTGCTTGATTGGTTTTGGTCCTGCATAATTGTTTCGTCGAATGGGCTCAAATTATCTAATTTGGCCTAAAGACATGTACGAACTTTAGTGGGCCCATTATTAACGGGCCGTTACAAAGCCGAAAGTTAATGGCCAGCCCTATTAACTCCCGGTCGTTAACAGCCGACATCGGCAGTGCAACAGGTGGGCCCAATTAATTTCACGGGTCGTTAATGTGTCACGTTAAGTTCGGGCTACATATGGCCCAACTATACTGTGGGCCTTTAGCAGGCCGAAGAGACAATGGGCTTGTATCGACCATGAAGAGCATGGGCCGCTAAGAGGCCGAAAGTCGTCAGATTGTAAATGGCCCAATCAGGTTGTGGGCCTTTAGCAGCCGAAGAGAAACCGGGCTGGTATTGGACCATGAAGGGCATGGGCCGTTAAAAGGCCAAAACTCAGGTCCGACTACAAATGGCCCAACTGATTTATGGGCCGTCAACAGGCTGAAAGACACATCGGGCCAGAAATTAGCCCAACATTTAAATGGGTCGCTAAAAGGCCGAAAGATGTACATCGTGAAAATTGGCCCATCCACTGAATGGGCCATTAAAAGGACGAAATCTCATCGGGCCGATATTGAGCCCAAATATATAGCGGGTTGTTAACGGGCTCGAACTGACGATGGGCTGCAATGGTGTCAAATCTTTAATGAGCCATTGACGGGCCGAATTGGCACATCTCGTATGGGTCATGGGCTTAAATGGACCTGGCACAAGTAGGCCTTATATGGTCCAGCCTGCTATTTTTTACTGGACCGGCCTTTTTCACCGGAATGGGCCACTGTTGGGCCGTGCCACGTGTCGACCTATCATAGGCTCCTCCTGTCCAATGAGTGGATGACATCTGTCCCAACGGTGAGGCAACAGGTGTTTCCTTCGGCCAATGATGATTTTACACATGGAAAATCCCCATTGGTCCGGTCGTTAACGGGTTATCGGATCCAAAACCGACCCGATAGCTTAACGACGTTCGCTACGGTGGATGCCACGGTCGGTCACCCTTGACGAAAGCACTTCGCGGACGCGCGATTTATCGTCATGGAAGTGGACACTTCCGTGATGATAATTTTGGTAATGTCATGGAACACTTCTACGACAAAGATGTATGACTATCTTGATTCTCGCTATAAAATCGCTATGGATGTACATGCATGACAAAAATGCACCTATTGTGACAAACACGTATCAACACAGAAGTGTATTTTTTTGTAGTGCATCGCCATGTGACTAATACCCAAGGGTTTTACTAGAGTCAATAATTTAGTTCACATCGCTATGTGATTGATAACCCACAAGTATAGGCGATCGCAAGAGTTTTCGAGGTTAGAGTATTCAACCCAAATTTATTGATTCGACACAAGGGGAGCCAACGAATATTCTCAAGTATTAGCAGTTGAGTTGTCAATTCAACACAACTTGGATAACTTAATATCTCCACCAAAGTATTTAGTAGCAAAGCAGTATGGAAGTAGCAGTAACGGTGATAAAAGTAACAGTAACAGTTTTGTAGTAATTGTAACAGTGACAACGGTAAAGTAACTAAGCAAAGATCAATATGTGAAAATCTCGTAGGCATTGGATCGGTGATGGAGAATTATGTTGGATGCGATTCCTCATGCAATAGTTATAACCTAGGGTGACACGTAACTAGCTCCAGCTCATCATCAATGTAGGCATGTATTCAATATAGTCATACATGCTTATGGAAAAGAAGTTGCATGAAATCTTTTGTCCTACCCTCCCGTGGCAGCGGGTCCTATTGGAAACTAAGGGATATTAAGGCCTCCTTTAATAGAGTACCGCACCAAAGCATTAACACTTAGTGAATACATGAACTCCTCAAACTACGGTCATCACGGTAAGTACCCGACATCATCTACTCGGGTTAACGGATCATAACACATAATAGGTGACTATTGACTTGCAAGATAGGATCAAGAACTCACATATATTCATGAAAACATATTAGGTTCAGATCTGAAATCATGGCACTCGGGCCCTAGTGACAAGCATTAAGCATAGCAAAGTCATAGCAACATCAATCTCAGAACATAGTGGATACTAGGGATCAAACCCTAACAAAACTAACTCAATTACATTGTAAATATCATCCAACCGATCACCGTCCAGCAAGCCTACGATGGAATTACTCATGCACGGCGGTGAGCATCATTAAATTGGTGATGCAGGAAGGTTGATGATGACAACGACGATGGATACCCCTCTCCGGAGCCCCGAACGGACTCCAGATCAACCCTCCCGAGAGAGATTAGGGCTTGGCGGCGGCTCCGTATCGTAAAACACGATGAATCCTTCTCTCTGATTTTTTTTCTCCCTGAACATGAATATATAGAGTTGGAGTTGAGGTCGGTGGAGCCTGTGGGGCCCACGAGGCGGGGCACGCCCAGGGGTAGGCACGCCACCCTCGTGGGATGTGGTGTGGGCCCTGGTCTTGATTCTTTCGCCAAGATTTTTATATATTCCAAAAATATTCTTCGTGAAGTTTCAGGTCATTCCAAGAACTTTTATTTCTGCACAAAAATAACACCATGGCAATTCTCACTGAAAACAAAGATCATCCGGGTTAGTTCCACTCAAATCATGCAAGTTAGAGTCCAGAACAAGGGCAAAAGTGTTTGGAAAAGTAGATACGATGGAGATGTATCAGTGATTAACACCCAAAGAGTACTAAGGTGTGATCATGTTTTGCTTGTGAGAGAAGCTTAGTCAATGGGTCTATCACATTCAGAGCCATATGTATTTTGCAAATTTTCTATGTCTACAATGATCTGCATGGAGCTACTCTAGCTAATTGCTCCCACTTTCAATATGTAACCAGATTGAGACTCGGAGTTATCCGGATCGGTGTAAAAGCTTGCATCGGCGTAACTCTTTATGACGAACTCTTTATCACCTCCATAACCGAGAAATATCTCCTTAGTCTCCTAAGGATAATTTTGACCGCTGTCAAGTAATCCACTCCTGGATCAATATCGTACCCCCTTGTCAAACTCATGGCAAGGTACACAATAGGTTTGGTACATAGCATAGAATACTTTACAGAACCTATGGCTGAGGCATAGGGAATGACTTTCATTCTCTTTCTATTTTCTATCGTGGTCGTGTTTTGAGTCTTACTCAACTTTACACCTTGCAATACAGGCAAGAACTCCTTCTTTGACCATTCCATTTTGAACTACTTCAAAAATCTTGTCAAGGTATGTACTCATTGAAAAATCTTATCAAGTGTCTTGATCTATCTCCATAGATATTGATGCCCAATATGTAAGCAGCTTCACCGAGGTCTTTCTTTGAAAAACTCCTTTCAAACACTCCTTTTATGCTTTCCACAAAATTCTACATCATTTCCGATCAACAATATGTCATTCACATATACTTATCAGAAAGGTTGTAGTGCTCCCACTCACTTTCTTGTAAATACAGGCTTCACCGCAAGTGTGTATAAAACTATATGCTTTGATCAAAGCATATATTCCAACTCCGAGATGCTTGCACCAGTCCATAGATGGATCGCTGGAGCTTGCACATTTTGTTAGCACCTTTAGGATTGACAAAACCTTTTGGTTGTATCATATACAACTCTTCTTTAATAATTCCATTAAGGAATGCAGTTTTGATATCCATTTGTCATATTTCATAAAACGCGACAATTACTAACATGATTCAGACAGACTTTAAGCATCGATACAAGTGAGAAAATCACATCGTAGTCTACATCTTGAACTTGTCAAAAACCCTTTTCGACAAGTCGAGCTTTGTAGATAGTAACACTACTATTAGTGTCCATTTTCTCTTGAAGATCCATTTATTCTCAATGGCTTGCCAATCATCGGGCAAGTCCACTAAAGTCCACACTTTGTTCTCATAATGTGATTCTATCTCAGATTTCATGGCCTCAAGCCATCCGTCGAATCTGGGCTCATCATCGCTTCCTCATAGTTCGTAGGTTCATCATGGTCTATTAACATGACTTCCGTAACAGGATTACCGCATCACTCGTGCAGATTGTACTCTATTTGACCTACGGGTTCGGTAGTAACTTGATCTCAAGTTTCATGATCATCATCATTAACTTCCTCACTAATTGGTGTAGGCATCGCTGGAACTGATTTCAGTGATGAGCTACATTCCAATTCGATAGAAGGTACAATTACCTCATCAAGTTCTACTTTCCTCCCACTCACTTCTTTTGAGAGAAACTTCTTCTCTAGAAAGGATCCACTCTTAGCAACAAAGATCTTGCCTTCGGATCTGTGATAGAAGGTGTACCCAACAGTTTCTTTTGGGTATCCTATGAAGACGCACTTCTCTGATTTGGGTTTGAGCTTATTAGGCTGAAATTTTTTCACATAAGCATCGCAACCCCAAACTTAAGAAACGACAGCTTAGGTTTCTTGCTAAACCACACTTCATAGGGTACCGTCTCAACGGATTTTTAGACGGTGCCATATTTAACATGAATGCAGTTGTCTCTAATGCATACCCCCAAAACGATAATGGAAAATCAGTAAGAGACATCATAGATCGTACCATATCTAATAAAGTACGGCATTATCGCTCTGACACACCATTATGATGTGGTGTTCCGTGGCATGAGTTTGTGAAACTATTCCACATTGTTTTAATTGAAGGCCAAACTCGTAACTCAAATATTCGCTTTTGTGACGTAGAAACTTTATTTTCTTGGTACGATGATTCTCCACTTCACTCTGAAATTCTTTGAACTTTTCAAATTTTTCAGACTTGTGTTTCATCAAGTAGATATACCCATATCTGCTCAAATCATCTGTGAAGGTCAGAAAACAATGATACCCGCTGTCAGCCTCAACACTCATCGGACCGCATACATCGGTATGTATTATTTCCAGTAAGTTAGTGGCTCACTCCATTGTTTCGGAGAACGGAGTCTTAGTCATCTTGCCCATGAGGCATGGTTCGCAAGCATCAAATGATTCATAATCAAGTGATTCCAAAAGTCCATCTGCATGGATTTTCTTCATGCGCTTTACACCAATATGACCTAAACGGCAGTGCCACCAGTATGTTGCACTATCATTATCAACTTTGCAACTTTTGGCATCAGTTTCATGAATATGTGTATCACTATGATCGAGATTCAATAAACCATTCACCTTGGGTGTATGACCACAGAAGGTTTTATTCATGTAAACAGAATAACAATTATTCTTTGACTTAAATGAATAACCGTATTGTAATAAACATGATCCAATCATATTATGCTCAACGCAAAGACCAAATAACATTTATTTTAGGTTAACACTAATCCTAAAGGCAAAGGGAATGTGCGATGGTGATCTTATCAACCTTTGGAATCATTTCCAACACACATCGTCACCTCGTCCTCAACTAGTCTTTGTTCATTTTGTAACTCCTATTTCGAGTTACTAATCATAGCAACCCGACCGAGTATCAAATACCCAGGGGCTACTTGATACGTCTCCAACGTATCTATAATTTTTGATTGCTCCATGCTACTTTATCTATTGTTTTGGACTATAATGGGCTTTATTTTCCAATTTTATATTACTTTTGGGACTAACCTATTAACCGGAGGCCCAGCCCAGAATTGCTGTTTTTTTCCTTCAGTGTTTTGAAGGAACAGAATATCAAACGGAGTCCAAACGGAATGAAACCTTCGGAAACGTGATTTTCTCACCGAACATGATCCAGGAGACCTGGACCCTACGCCAAGGAACAATGGAGGCGGTCACGAGGGTGGGGGGCGCCCCCTTAGGGCGCGCCCCCTGCCTCGTGGGCCCCCTGTTGCTCCGACGCATTCTTCCTCCTATATATACCTACGCACCCCAAACGATCGTAACAGGAGCCAAAACCTAATTCCACCGCTGCAACTTCCTCAGATCCACGAGATCCCATCTTGGGGCCTGTTCCGAGCTCACGGAGGGGGCATCCACCATGGAGGGCTTCTACATCAACACCATAGCCTCCGATGATGTGTGAGTAGTTTACTTCAGACCTTCGGGTCCATAGTTAGTAGCTAGATGGCTTCTTCTCTTTTTGGATCTCAATACAATGTTCTCCCCTCTCGTGGAGATCTATTCGATGTAATCTTTTTTTATGTGTGTTTGTTGAGACCGATGAATTGTGGGTTTATGATCCAGCTTATCTATGAATAATATTTGAATCTTCTCTGAATTCTTTTATGTATGATTGAGTTATCTTTGCAAGTCTCTTCAATTATCCGCTTGGTTTGGCCAACTAGATTGGTAGTTCTTGCAATGGGAGAAGTGCATGGCTTTGGGTTCAATCTTGCGTGTCCTTACCAAAGGATGTAAAGGGTTGCAAGCCACGATTGTATTGTTGCCATCGAGTATAAAAAGATGGGGTATTTATCATATTGCATGAATTTATTCCTCTACATCATGTCATATTGCTTAAGGCGTTACTCTATTTTTAACTTAATACTCTAGATGCATGCTGGATAGTGGTCGATGAGTGGAGTAATAGTAGTAGATGCAGAATCGTTTCGGTCTATTTGTCACGGACGTGATGCCTATATACATGATCATACCTAGATATACTCATAACTATGCTCAATTCTGTCAATTGCTCAACAGTAATTTGTTCACCCACCATAGAATATCTATGCTCTTGAGAGAAGCCACTAGTGAAACCTATGGCCCCCGGGTCTATTCTCATCATATCAATCTCCATCACTTTAATACTTGCTTTGTTTTTACTTTGCCTTTTACTTTTCGCTTTGCATCTATATACCAAAAATACCAAAAATATTATCTCTATCAGATCTCACTCTCGTAAGTGACCGTGAAGGGATTGACAACCCCTAATCGCGTTGGTTGCGAGTAGCTATTGATTTGTGCAGGTACGATGGACTTGTGCGTGGCCTCCTACTGGATTCATACCTTGGTTCTCAAAAGCTGAGGGAAATACTTACGCTACTGTGCTGCATCATCCTCTCCTCTTTGGGGAAAACCAACGCAAGCTCAAGACATAGCAAGAAGGATTTCTGGCGCCGTTGCCAGGGAGTCTATGCAAAAGTCAACATACCAAGTACCCATCACAATCCCTATCTCTCGCATTACATTATTTGCCATTTACCTCTCGTTTTCCTCTCCCCCACTTCACCCTTGCCGTTTTATTCACCCTGTCTTTCCCAATCTGCTTCTCTTTTTCCCTCTGCCTTTTGTTTGCTCGTGTGTTAGTTTGCTTGCTTGCCGTCATGACTAGTCTCATATTTTCTCCGTTATCTCCTGAGAATGAAGTTCTAAATTTTAAGCAAAGGGAGGGAGAAAATCTAAAAGACGCTTGGTATAGAATTTGCAATGCTCAAAATAGATCTACCAGGAAGCAATCTACTTCAGTTCTTCTTCGTAATTTTTACGTAGGTGGTAATCCTTGGAATAGATATATCCTTGATGCCATTACAGGAGGGAATTTCTTGGTTAGCCATACTTTTGATTCTTATAATGCTTTAATAGATTTGTCTGTCTCACCACCTCTTTTGGTTAATGAAACTATGTTAACTTTGGAGCATGTTATGCAAAGGCTTGAAATTATTGAAAACAAAGTTGCTACCATTGAATCCATTGAAAATCTAGATAAAAAGATCCATAATAAAATTACTCAATATGGATCTAAGGTAGGAATGACTTTGAAAAATATTAAGGAGAAGGAACCTATGGTTAATGAGAAAATAAATCTAGATTCCACTCGAATCGATAAACTTGAGGGTATCATTACCAACTTGGGAACCGTTTTTTATTCCGTAAAGAATACTCCTAGTCCTCCCACTAAAATTGCCAAGCTTATGTATGTTCCAAAAAATAAGGGTGAATCATCTAGTAAGGAAATCATGGATCTTAAATCTATAAGTATTCATCCCGATCGTTTTACTATCATTAAGGAACCATTTACTACAAATGAATTTTTCGAACTTGTGCCTAAAAGTTTGATAATTACTAGAAAGAAAGAAATATATAAGAAAGATAGATGCCTCATTGAAGAATTGCCTACCAAAGATGGCAATACCTAGATCTATCCTCGCTTTTATGCCTAGCTAGGGGCGTTAAACGATAGCGCTTGTTGGGAGGCAACCCAATTTTATTTTTTAGTTTTTTGTTTTTCTTCTGTATAGGAATAAATAATCCATATAGCCTCTGTCTAGATGTGTTTTTATCTTTTAATTAGTGTTTGTGCCAAGTTAAACCTATTGGATCTTCTTGGATGATAGTTATTTGATCTTGCTGTAATTTCCGGAAACTTTGCGCTCAGTGCCCGAATAGTTAAAAATCACCAGAACGTGATAAAATACAGATTCCAATTGCTGCTGGTCAATAAACAAATTTTCCAGGTCGTATAATTTTGGTAGAAGTTTTTGAGTTCCAGAAGTTTGCGTTAGTTACAGATTACTACAGACTGTTCTGCTTTTGACAGATTCGGTTTTGCGTGTGTTGTTTGCTTATTTTGATGAATCTATGGCCAGTAAAATAGTTTATGATCCATAGAGAAGTTGGAATACAGTAGGTTTAACACCAATATAAATAAAGAATGAGTTCATTACAGTACCTTAAAGTAGTCTTTTGTTTTCTGTCTCTAACGGAGCTCACGAGATTTCTATTGAGTTTTGTGCTGTGAAGTTTTCAAGTTTTGGGTAAATTCTTTTGATGGATTATGGAACAAGGAGTGGCAAGAGCCTAAGCTTGGGGATGCCCATGGCACCCCCAAGATAATCCAAGGACACCAAAAAGTCAAAGCTTGGGGATGCCCCGGAAGACATCCCCTCTTTCGTCCACTTCCATCGGTAATTTACTTGGAGCTATATTTTTATTCACCACATGATAAGTGTTTTGCTTGGAGCGTCTTGTATTATTTGTGTCTTTGCTTGTTAGTTTACCACAATAATCCTTGCTGTACAAACCTTTTGAGAGAGCCATACATGAATTGAAATTTGATAGAATACTCTATGTGCTTCACTTATATCTTTTGAGCTTGATAGTTTTGCTCATAGTGCTTCACTTATATCTTTTGAGCATGATAATCTTGCTCTAGTGCTTCACTTAGATCTTTTAGAGAACGGTGGTGGATTTGTTTTAAAGAAACTTGATCTCTCATGCTTCACTTAGATTATTTTGAGAGTCGTTAATAGCATGGTAATTTGCTTAATGTTAATATACTTGGTATTCAAGATATGTGAAACTTTCTTTTGATTGCGTTGAATACTAAGATAAGTTTGATGCTTGATAATTGTTTTGAGATATGAAGATGGTGATATTAGAGTCATGCTAGTTGAGTAGTTGTGAATTTAAAGAATACTTGTGTTGAAGTTTGTGATTCCCGTAGCATGCACGTATGGTGAACCGTTATGTGATGAACTCGGAGCATGATTTATTTATTGATTGTCTTCCTTATGAGTGGCGGTTGCGGACGAGCGATGGTATTTTCCTACCAATCTATCCCCCTAGGAGCATGCGCGTAATACTTTGCTTTGATAACTTCTAGATTTTTGCAATAAGTATATGAGTTCTTTATGACTAATGTTGAGTCCATGGATTATACGACTTTTTCCCATCCTTCCACCGTTGCTAGCCTCTCTAATACCGCAGACCTTTCGCGGTATCATACACCCACCATATACCTTCCTCAAAACAGCCACCATACCTACCTATCATGGCATTTCCATAGCCATTCCGAGATATATTGCCATGCAACTTTCCACCGCTCCGCTTATTATGACACGCCCATCATTGTCATATTGCTAGCATGATCATGTAGTTGACATCGTATTTGTGGCAAAGCCACCGCTCATAATTCTTTCATACATGTCACTCATGAATCATTGCATATCCCGCACATCACGGAGGCATTCATATAGAGTCATATTTTGTACTAAGTATCGAGTTGTAATTGTTGAGTTGTAAGAAAATGAAAGTGTGATGATCATCATTATTAGAGCATTGTCCCAAGTGAGGAAAGGATGATGGAGACTATGATTCCCCACAAGTCGGGATGAGACTTCGACTAAAAATAAAAAAACAAAAAAGAGGCCATAAAAAAGAGAAAAGGCCCAAATAAAAAATGAGAGAAAAGAGAGAAGGGACAATGTTACTATCCTTTTACCACACTTGTGCTTCAAAGTAGCACCTTGATCTTCATGATAGAGAGTCTCTCATTTTGTCACTTTCATATACTAGTGGGAATTTTTCGTTATAGCACTTGGCTTGTATATTCCAATGATGGGCTTCCTCAAATGCCCTAGGTCTTCGTGAGCAAGCGAGTTGGATGCACACCCACTTAGTTTCTTTTGTTGAGCTTTCATATACTTATAGCTCTAGTGCATCCGTTGCATGGCAATCCCTACTCACTCACATTGATATCTATTGATGGGCATCTCCATAGCCCGTTGATACGCCTAGTTGATGTGAGACTATCTTCTCCCTTTTTGTCTTCTCCACAACCACCATTCTATTCCACATATTGTGCTATATCCATGGCTCACGCTCATGTATTGCGTGAAGATTGAATTTTTTTTGAAAATGTTAAAGTATGAAACAATTGCTTGGCTTGTCATCGGGGTTGTGCATGATTTAAATATTTTGTGTGGGGAAGATGGAGCATAGCCAGACTATATGATTTCGTAGGGATAACTTTCTTTGGCCATGTTATTTTGAGAAGACATAATTGCTTAGTTAGTATGCTTGAAGTATTTATTTTTATGTCAATATGAACTTTTGTCTTGAATCTTTCGGATCTGAATATTCATACCATGATTAAGAAGATTTAAATTCAAATTATGCCAAAGTATCACTCGCATCAAAATTCTCCTTTTATCATTTACCTACTCGAGGACGAGCAGGAATTAAGCTTGGGATGCCTCGATACGCCTCCAACGATCTATAATTTTTATTGCTCCATGCTACTTTATCTATTGTTTTGGACTATAATGGGCTTTATTTTCCACTTTTATATTACTTTTGGGACTAACCTATTAACCGGAGGCCCAGCCTGAATTGCGCTTTTTGCCTTTTTAGTGTTTCAAGAAATGAATATCAAACGGAGCCCAAACGGAATGAAACCTTCAAACGTGATTTTCTCATCGAACATGATCCAGAGACTTGGACCCTACGCCAAGGAACAACGGAGGCGGTCACGAGGGTGGGGGCACCCCCTAGGGCGCGCCTCCTCGTGGGCCCCCTGTTGCTCCACCGACGCATTCTTCCTCCTATACATACCTACGCACTTCAAACGATCGTAACAGGAGCCAAAAACCTAATTCCACCGCCGCAACTTCATGTATCCACGAGATCCCATCTTGGGGCCTGTTCCGGAGCTCCGCCGGAGGGGGCATCCACCACGGAGGGCTTCTACATCAACACGATAGCCTCTCCGATGAAGTGCGAGTAGTTTACTTCAGACCTTTGGGTCCATAGTTAGTAGCTAGATGGCTTGTTCTCTCTTTTTGGATCTCAATACAATGTTCTCCCCCTCTCTCGTGGAGATCTATTCGATGTAATCTTCTTTTTGCGATGTGTTTGTTGAGATCGATGAATTGTGGGTTTATGATCCAGCTTATCTATGAATAATATTTGAATCTTCTCTGAATTCTTTTATGTATGATTGAGTTATCTTTGCAAGTATCTTCGAATTATCCGTTTGGTTTGGCCAACTAGATTGGTAGTTCCTGCAATGGGAGAAGTGCATGGCTTTGGGTTCAATCTTGCGTGTCCTTACCAAAGGATGTAAAGGGTTGCAAGCCACGTATTGTATTGTTGCCATAGAGGATAACAAGATGGGGTATTTATCATATTGCATGAATTTATTCCTCTACATCATGTCATCTTGCTTAAGGCGTTACTCTGTTTTTAACTTAATACTCTAGATGCATGCTAGATAGCGGTCGATGAGTGGAGTAATAGTAGTAGATGCGAATCGCTTCGTCTACTTGTCACGGACGTGATGCCTATATACATGATCATACCTAGATATACTCATAACTATGCTCAATTCTGTCAATTGCTCAACAGTAATTTGTTCACCCACCGTAGAATATCTATGCTCTTGAGAGAAGCCACTAGTGAAACCTATGGCCCCCGGGTCTATTCTCATCATATCAATCTCCATCACTTTAATACTTGCTTTGTTTTTACTTTGCCTTTTACTTTTCGCTTTGCATCTATATACCAAAAATACCAAAAATATTATCTCTATCAGATCTCACTCTCGTAAGTGACCATGAAGGGATTGACAACCCCTAATCGCGTTGGTTGCGAGTAGTTATCAATTTGTGCAGGTACGAGGGACTTGTGTGTGGCCTCCTACTGGATCCTCTTCGGGGAAAACCAATGCAAGCTCAAGACGTAGCACTACTATGAACACTAGTAAAGTACACATCAATAATATGTATATCATATACTTTTGTTCACTTTGCCATCCTTCTTATCCGCCAAGTATTTGGGCAGTTCTCGCCCAAAGGCCATTTCCTTTGAAGTAGAAGCACCTGGCCAAGCTTGGGTCTAACTTTGGGCTTCTTCATGGGAGTGGCAACTTGCTTGCCATTCTTCTTGAAGTTCCCTTTCTTTCCCTTGCCCTTTTACTTGAAACTAGTGGTTGTTGAGCATCAACACTTGATGCTTTTCTTGATTTCTACCTTCGCTTATTTCAGCATGGCGAAGAGCTTGGGGAATCGTTTTACCATCCCTTACATATTATAGTTCATCACGAAGTTCCAAAGAATTTGGTGATAGTGACTAGAGAACTCACAATCACTATCATATCTAGAAGATCAACTCCCACTTGATTCAAGCGATTGTAGTACTCAAACATTCTGAGCACATGGTCACTGAATGAGCTATTCTCCTCCATCTTGTAGGCAAAGTACTTCTCAGAGGTCTCATACCTCTCGACTCGGACATGAGTCTGAAATACCAATTTCAGCTCTTGAACATCTCATATGCTCCATGACATTTCAAAACATTTTGAAGTCCCGGTTCTAAGTCGAAGCATGGTGCTACCTCTTGAGCATGTGTTGGTTTTCCTTGAAGAGGAAAGGGTGATGCAGAAAGTAGCATAAGTATTTCCCTCAGTTTTGAGAACCAAGGTATCAATCATGACGCCTCGATTTAATCGTACACTAATCATGCACGCAAATGTGTACGATCAAGATCGTGGACTCACGGAAGATATCACAACACAACTCTACAAATAAAATAAGTCATACAAGCATCATAATACAAGCCAGGGCCTCGAGGGCTCGAATACAAGTGCTCGATCATAGACGAAGTCAATGAAGCAACAATATCTGAGTACGTATATATGTTAAACAAGTTTGCCTTAAGAAGGCTAGCACAAATCGGGATACAGATCGAAGAGGAGCAGGCCTCCCGCCTGGATCCTCCTAGGCTACTCCCGGTCGCCGCCGGGCTGCACGTAGTAGTAGGCACCTCCAGAGTAGTAGTCATCATAGGCGGGCGCCTGCCCTGGCTCCATCGTCTGTTACAGAATCGAGTAGAGGTAGGGGAAAAGGGAGAACAAGGCAACCGTGAGTACTCATCCAAAGTACTGCAAGCAAGGAGCTACACTACATATGCATGGATATATGTGTAAAGGCTATATCATGGACCGAACTGCAGAATGCCGTAATAAGAGGGGATAGCTAGTCTTAACGAAGACTACGCTCGACACCTGCCTTGCAACATGTAGAGGAGGGTAAACCAAGTCCTCCAAGTAACATCACATAGCAATAATCCTACCCGCATCCCTCCTCATATCCCCGAGAGAGCGACCACCGGTTGTATCCGCACTTGGAAGGGTGTTTTATCAAGTATCCGGTTCTAGTTGTCATAAGCTCAAGGTACAACTCCAAGTCGCCCCATTATCAAGATCACGGCTATCCGAATAGATTAACTTCTGCAGGGTGCACCATCTTACCCAAAGACGCTTGATCCCATTTGGCCGGACACACTTTCTCGGTCATGCCCGCCGCTGAAGATCAACACATCGCAGCCCCACCTAGGCACAACAGAGGCCAAGACGCCGGTCTAAACCTAAGCGCCAGGGTCCGGGCCCATCGCCTCGAGCACACACTCAAGCATGTTGCGACGCGCCGAAGCAGACCTAGCCTAACAGCGCTCAGTCCAATCCGCGGCGCCCGCTGTCGACGCCCTCAAGTGCTTGGCCGATACCACGACGCCGGATACCCATAACTACTCCCGCGAGATGGTTAGTGCGATAAGCTCAGAGCCAACTCAGATCAAATACCAAGACCTCGTTAAGCAGTTAAGTAACCGCTAACGCCGAACAGGGCTAGGCCCACCTCTCTCCTAGGCGGTCTCAACCTGCCTGCCGCCTCCGCCTCAAAGATCCACTCATGGTGCTCCATCACCGACCCGACTTTAGTATCCACATGTATCATGTATAAGTATATAGTATATACCCGTGATCTGTTCCCGAGTGATCACGGCCCGATAGTATAGCACGGCAGACGGACATGAATGTAGGGCCACAGATGAAAGTACTAGCATCCTATACTAAGCATATAGGATTGCGTAAGGTAACAATGTGGTTACAAGGACAAAGCTATGCAAAGAAAGATAGGAGTATCTCGAAAACAAGAATATGCTATACTACTCTAATGCAAGCAAGATAGAGAAGAGTAGGCGATATCCGGTGATCAAGGGGGGCTTGCCTGGTTGCTCGGCAAGAGAGAGGGTCACAACACAAGAGTCGAATCGCCAGCAGCAGCGGCCGGTCTCGTAGTCTACCGGAGAGAAGGGGGAAGAAACAATGAATACCAAGTAAACAGATGCATATCGATGCATGACATGCCAAGAAGCGATGCTAGGCGTGCCCTAACGTGGCATGAGGGGGTATCGTTATAGAAACATCCGGAAAGTATTCCTGTTTTGGGTTTTCAGCAGGAGCCGAGGGGAAAAGTTGCAGGTCTGATAGGTTAGGTGTGTGTGACGAACGGATCATGCGATCCGGATTCGCCTCGCTGCTCGAGCAACTTTCATGTTGAAAATATTTTAACCGAAGTTACGGATTAAAAGATATGATTTTAAAAGATTTTAATAATTTCTGGAATTTAGTTAATTAATTAATTAATTCGAAAAAATGTATTTATGACGTAAGCATGATGTCATGCTGACGTCAGCAGTCAACAGGGTTGACTAAGTCAACCCTGACATGTGGGACCCGTTCGTCATACACTGTTAACTAATTAACCTAGCTTAGTTTAATTAACATTAGTTAATTAGGTTAATAAGTCATTAGGTTAATAAATCAGGATTAATTAGATTAATTATTTACTTAATTAATTAATTAATTAATTAATTAATTAATTAATTAATTAATTAATTAATTAGTTTTATTCATTTTATTTATATTTATTTAATTTTCATTTTCCTTTTCCTTTTTATTTTTAAAATGTTCTTTGGGGGCCCCATGTCGCTGGCAAGGGGGGGTTGATCGTCACCTCACGACCGAGTCAACAGAGCTGGGGGGGCTGGGCCCATCATCAATGGCAAAGTGGGCCCCATTCGTGCCACGTCGGCGGGTAGGGCCGAGTTGGCTCCGGTGGCGTCCATGGCGGAGGAGGGCGCTGAGCTCGCCGGACTGCCTTCCCGGCCAAACGGGCGCTGGCGGGCGATTCGAACGTGCGGAGGACGGCGCGGTCCGATGGTAGTGGCGCGCCGGTCTCGCCGAACGGCGCCATGAGCGGCGAGGAGGTTCGGGTCTCCGCCGAACGCTGCATGGGGGCCGGAGGGGACTTATACAGGCGTGCCGAGCCTCACGGGCTCGGCCCCGTGACCATTTGGTCACCGGGGGGCGCCGGCGATGAGATCCACGGCGGGGGGGATGTTCGGGTGCGGCGTGCTCGCCGGGGAGCGGCTCGGGCGAGGAGAGGAGAGAGGGAGGCCGGGGAGCACGTCCCGTGCTCGGCGGCGGGGAAAGGGAGAGGGAGGAGGGTGGGGGGGGGCGGCCGAGCTGGCGAAGGGGCGCGGTGGCGCCGGAGGGGAACGAGGGGAGCGAGGGGTCCGAGGGGGAGAGGAGAGCTCACGGGGGAGCGCGGGTCTATGCGCGCGGGCTGGGACGGCCGGTGGCGACCGTGAGGAGGCGGGCGGGGAGGCGGCCGATGGCGACGGGGCGGATCCGGTGAGGTGAGGGGTCGGGACGACGGGCGGCTCGAGGCGGCGGGGAGCATGGCGCCTGCCAAGGCAGGTCGGGAGGAGGGAGGAGGTGCGGTCCGTGGCGCGGGGTCGCTGGCGGCGGGGCGCGACGGGATCGGCAGTGCCGATCCGGATCGGCTGGGGAAGAAAGGGATCGGGCAGGGGGCGAGTGAGGTGGCTAGGGTTCCACCGACGGGGGTGGATAAGGGGGCGGCCGGTTGGGCGGGCCAGGGTGGCCGATCAAGTGGTGGGGGGTTTGGCCCAGTTGGCCTGTTGGGTCTTCCCCCCCCCCTCTCATTTGTTTTATTTTTTTCTTTTCTTATTTTCTTTCTTTCTTTCTGTTTTAATTTATTTAAACTACTTAGACCCTTTACAAAAATGTGTGCACTCCACCATAATTAGCTTTGTAATTTTTGACAACCCCCGAACATTTTAGTTTTCATTTTTGAAAACTTTTATTGTTTGCCTAAGTTTTAAATTTGATTTGAACCGGGTTTGAATCAACGTGAGTTTAATCACAGTAACCGTGGTGACGTGGCATCATTAGCGGGGATTACTGTAGCTTAATTATCCGGGTGTTACAAATCTCCTCCACTACAAGAAATCTCGTCCCGAGATTTAAGAGGGGAGTAAGGGGAAAGTTCTGGTTACGATATTCTAACGGATCTTCTCGAAGAAGTTAGTTCCTTTCGTTGATGTCTTCAATCCTTTATCCCGATGCATCATGATAAACTTGTCACCATTTCTTCGTGAACTCCACCGTACTTACGAATAGGTAAGGGGTAGCTCTACAATGAAAGGATGTTATAAGGGAAAATCATCTGGGGGTATCCCAAGAATGAACTTATGAGTATCTCTCGAGTTGAACAAATGACACACATCGAGAGCAAAGTAAGACAGTGCGATAAGGAGTTTCAAGCGGATAGGTAATCGTTCATTGCCTGAAGCAGGGTGCGAAAGGGTTCAGAGCAATGGGAATAAGTATTGCGTCCGATACCAGAATAGATCAATAGGCAAGTGGCCCGTGAATTACATACAAAGTCAAGCGTGAGGAATAACTTCGGCAACAGGGGTGTACAGGAGAGTCAGGTTTCGATCCTGTGAAACTGTGGGTTATGGGCCCACCATGTGGTTAAAAGTAGAAGGTTGATGACATCTTGCACGATCATGTAAGCAAGGCATGTCAGAGGAGAGTCTGAGGGTCATGTCGGCAACAACATAGGTACCAAGGGCGAGGGACGAAGAGAACCATTTTCCCGCCGCTGAACGAGGCGGACCAATAGGCAAGGTTCTCGCCCATCGGTGGTTACCGAATGTCATCAACAATAGTAATAGGGTCTTACTTACAGAGTGGTACAACGAGGTGCTTACCTAAGCAAGGGATTATCACCGCTAGATTATAAATATCCCAAGAAGGGTCAAACAGACCCATGGAAAGGAAAATGTGATCATTAGGTTAAATGTAACATTGAAAGGAAAAATGTGTTTAAACACATATTTCAGGGTATATCCTTCCCAAGGATAAGTAGAGCATGATATCCATGACAGGATATAATGTAGAAAACCCTTTAGGTAAGGGAGAGAAATTTCATGACATTACCCATACAACGGTGTTGGATAATTGAGCAAGAAACATTTAGCATTGGGCTTCAATGTTCTTGTTGAAAATCGAGTATCACGACATGCTTCGAGATAGCATTGACATGGCCTTCGGTGAAGATCAGACTTTGGAATCACGAAGGATCCATCTGGATTAACTTGTAGAATCAGATACAATTTCCTCATGGATGAATGGTAACCTCGCTGAAAAGGAATCTATAATGATAGGTCCTCCACCAAAAGCTAGGCATGACATCATGCTACCGGGTCATCAAAGGATCAACATCATAACTCTTGAAAGTTGTCCCAACCATCATATCCGACCGAGATTCAGATCCGATTGGTGTCGGATACCTCGACTTAGGATACCGAGAAGAAAAGGTGCAACGCAAATTGACGAGATGACATTGTAAGATCCCCGGGAAATGAACTTTGAAGTGATTTCCGCTAACAAGAGTCCATCATTAACCCAAGGAGAGGACAAGGAGGTGTCTCGTGAACTCAACGGCAATTCACCGAGATCCCCAAAAGATGGACTTCCACAATTAAGTGAACAAGGAGATAACATTTGTCGATCAAATGATATAAGGAAGTATGCTCGAGGAAAACATACACAAGTAAACATTGGTTGAAAGGTGCGTCCGATGGGTTGGGTTGCACGACCAATGTCAGAATGGTGATTCAATAATCGATAGACTAAGTATGAACCATCGACCATTAACTTCAAAAAATAGGGTTGCTAGAAGGAAAGAATCCAAACAACACCGCCCACTTGTTGGAATTAACACGGGACCAAGAAAGAATGGTGATGGTGAGAAGTATTTCTATGTCAAGAATCCTCAAGAGGTGGAACAAATCTCAGAACATTCTTGACATAAAGGATGGTAATACTCCAAGGTAAAGAAGAACAATTGCTGGCTAGCAAGGAACTAAAGGTATAACACCAAACATGAACAAGCTTGTGTTGGTGGGAAGGCAATAAAGTGGTCGGTGATAATACAATTCATCGAGGGCAAGGATGGTTTTTCTCATCATAAATTCAATTGATATCCTGGATGAGCTCAGAATGCTGATGATCACGACACCTTTGTCGCGAGAGTTCATGAAGATGTAATCGATCGACGACGACATCAAGTCAAAGTAATGATGAAGTGAGAGGTTATTAGAACCAAGGGTACGACACAAACTCAAAACCAAGCTTGTTGTTCAAGGCGAAATGATATGTCGATGAGGATCGACGTAAGGTTAGTTCCTCGTCGAAAATTGTGCTCCGTGAAGAAGGAACGGGTAGTACAGTTAAAATCATCACGACAACAATATAGCCAAACAGGCTAGGAATGGTGTGATCGGGTACAAACTCGTACTTATAGAAGCTATCGAAGAGTTGTTGAACCGTGAAAAGCGGACTCGGTTCATTTATCGTGTCTTTGAGTGTTTAATAACTCGAGCCCATGAAAAATTGGAAACAGTGGGAAGGTAGCACTTGATGAAGAACTCATAAGAGGTTATGCGGTTCCATGATAATCTCGAGATACCAGGGTAATACTCGATGACATATCAAAGTAGAGGTTGACGGGGTTATTTCTCTACGTAAGACAAGTGCTAAAACTTGCACGAGAAATGGTATTTAAAAGAGAACATGGTCGGAACCACGATTGCAAAAGGCCAGATCCCTGATATAAGATGAACTTATACCAAAGGAATAATTAATTTAAGAGAAGCTTTAATGATAAGATCTACATCGTGTCCATGGGCTTGAACACAAGTTCAAGGTCGACTCCACTTCTCCAATGCATAACCCTTCATTCACTTCTCACGCTCTATGAAGTTGCAAAGTTGAAAATTTTATCCGCCGAAGCACCGAAGAGTATGATTCGTGAAAACTTTTGGGTTCACACGGTTTAGTGAAGGCATATGTTCTACCCATAGGGCTTCTTGGAATCATATACCGTAATCTTTAGAAATAATTAACTCAAGCTCAAGGCGAGCATGGTTGAGAAAGCAGAGGATACAATTTATCAAAGGCATTATGTATCGAGGAAAGGCTCACAAGGTTATTGAATATGAAGGCGTTGTCGATAAAATCCAACAAAGGATCCGTGGTCCACAAGGGATCCGATGTGAGCATCAAGACTCAACTAGAGGAAGAAGAATGCAAGGAGATCAAATTATAGAAACAATCGACTAACTCAATTGTCAAATGCAAAAGAATTACGATTCCCAAATCAAGGGTCAAGCAATGCTCGATTAGGGATGGATAAGTTGAATAGCCTTAGGGTACAATCAATCTACACTTGGATTGGTCGAGAACCAATTCCAGCTTGAAAGAATGGCAGCTCAGCCAAAAGTAATTTATAAGGGTCAATGATGATTATGTGTATTCAGAAACATATTGAGTCAACCGACTCAAAATGATAATGACAAGGAGTGTCAATATGACTATGGGACTTATGGGATTAACCATAATGCAAGCAAGCAAGAATTTCAAGAGCCAAAGGCCCCAAAGGAATTTTCGGAAGATCGAATAGTATTTTGAAGACTTTTGTGACACACATGAACAATCTGGGTTGAGCGGATACTCGACAAGTGCGAGGATTTATTTGAAGGGTATCCATGTGGCAAAGAACTGCTAGGCAGAGGCTCAAAGTATTCTCGGAACAATAGAGAAAACTTCGGGTATCTTGTAATAACAAGATCAATGGGGGATGATCGTATGAATGGCAAGTGTAAGTAGTTATCCATACGGATTTATCGGTGGCCAGGAATAGCAAAAGTGATGGGCACAAAGTCTTGAGAGAACATCAGAGAGTATCTTCGAATCTTCCGATTAGCGTATCATCATCTGAAGTGAGGGGCTCTCCGGAGAAAGTACTTGCGAGAACCTAAAGTTAGTTTTGTTTTTAGCAAATTCATTTAACCCGAATAGAAGAGAGTTCGAGTCCCGAGTAAAGGTCGAGGAGTAAAATATCCTAGTACCACCCGATGGCGACGTGGGCCCGTAAGGCACACAGCCAAGTTAGTAAAAGTTTTGCAATGTCTAGACTCGACTTCGCCAAGGAGTGTGGAAGGGGATTCTACAGCAATGGCTCGATACCAACTCAGACGCCCCGATTTAATCGTACACTAATCATGCACGCAAATGTGTACGATCAAGATCGAGGACTCACGGAAGATATCACAACACAACTCTACAAACAAAATAAGTCATACAAGCATCATAATACAAGCCAGGGCCTCGAGGGCTCGAATACAAGTGCTCGATCATAGACGAAGTCAGCGGAAGCAACAATATCTGAGTACGTACATATGTTAAACAAGTTTGCCTTAAGAAGGCTAGCACAAACCGATACAGATCGAAGAGGAGCAGGCCTCCCGCCTCGATCCTCCTAGGCTACTCCCGGTCGCCGCCGGGCTGCACGTAGTAGTAGGCACCTCCAGTAGTAGTCGGCATAGGCGGTGGCGCCTGCCCCGGCTCCATCGTCAGTTGCAGCAATCGAGTAGAGGTAGGGGAAAAGGGGAACAAGGCAACCGTGAGTACTCATCCAAAGTACTGCAAGCAAGGAGCTACACTACATATGCATGGATATATGTGTAAAGGCCATATCAAGGACTGAACTGCAGAATGCCGAATAAGAGGGGATAGCTAGTCTTAACGAAGACTATAAGCTCGACACCGCCTTGCAACAGTAGAGGAGGGTAAATCAAGTCCTCCAAGTAACATCACATAGCAATATCCTACCCGCGATCCCTCCTCATATCCCCGAGAGAGCGACCACCGTTGTATCCGCACTTGGAAGGTGTGTTTTATCAAGTATCCGGTTCTAGTTGTCATAAGCTCAAGGTACAACTCCAAGTCGCCCTGTTACCAAAGATCACGGCTATCCGAATAGATTAACTTCCTGCAGGGTGCACCATCTTACCCAAAGACGCTTGATCCCATTTGGTCGGACACACTTTCTGGGTCATGCCCGCCGCGGAAGATCAACACATCGCAGCCCCACCTAGGCACAACAGAGAGGCCAAGACGCCGGTCTAAACCTAAGCGCGCAGGGTCCGGGCCCATCGCCTCGAAAGCACACTCAAGACGTTATGTGACGCTGCCGAAGCGCACCTAGCCTAACAGCGCTCCAGCCCAATCCGCGCCAGCGCCGCTCCGTCACGACGCCTGAAGTGCTTCGACCGATACCACGACGCCGGATACCCATAACTACTCCCGCGTAGATGGTTAGTGCGATAAGCTTGTAGCCAACTCAGATCAAATACCAAGACCTCGTTAAGCGTGTTAAGTAACCGCGAACGCCGAACAGGCCAGGCCCACCTCTCTCCTAGGCGGTCTCAACCTGCCTGTCCGCTCCGCCTCAAAGATCCACTCATGGGTGCTCCATCACCAATCCGACTTTAGTCTCCACATGTATCATGTATAAGTATATAGTATATACCGTGATCTCTTCCCGAGTGATCACGGCCCGATAGTATAGCACGGCAGACGGACATGAATGTAGGGCCACAGATGAAAGTACTAGCATCCTATACTAAGCATATAGGATTGCGTAAGGTAACAATGTGGTTACAAGGACAAAGCTATGCAGCGAAGATAGGAGTATCCGAAAACAAGAATATGCTATACTACTCTAATGCAAGCAAGATAGAGAAGAGTAGGCGATATCTGGCGATCAAGGGGGGCTTGCCTGGTTGCTCGCAAGAGAGAGGGTCGTCAACACAAGAGTCGAATCGCCAGCAGCAGCTGGCGGTCTCGTAGTCTACCGGAGAGAAGAGGGGAAGAAACAATGAATACCAAGTAAACAGATGCATATCGATGCATGACATGCCAAGAAGCGATGCTAGGCGTGCCCTAACGTGGTATGAGGGGGTATGGTTATGGAAACATCCGGAAAGTATTCCCTGTTTTGGGTTTTCAGCAGAGGAGCCGAGGGAAAAGCTGCAGGTTCGATAGGTTAGGGGTGTGTGGCGGATTAACGGACTGCATATCCGGATTCGCCTCGCTGCTCGAGCAACTTTCATGTTGAAAATATTTTAATCCGAGTTACGGATTAAAAGATATGATTTTTAAAAGATTTTAATAATTTCTGGAATTTAATTAATTAATGAATTAATTCGAAAAAATGTATTTATGACGTCACCATGATGTCATGCTGACGTCAGCAGTCAACAGGGTTGACTAAGTCAACCCTGACATGTGGGACCCGTTCGTCATACACTGTTAACTAATTAACCTAGCTTAGTTTAATTAACATTAGTTAATTAGGTTAATTAATCAGGATTAATTAGATTAATTATTTACTTAATTAATTAATTAACTAGTTAATTAATTAATTAATTAATTAGTTTTATTCATTTTATTTATATTTATTTAATTTTCATTTTCCTTTTACTTTTTTATTTTTAAAAATGTTCTTTGGGGGTGGGGCCCCATGTCGATGTGATGGGGGGTTGATCGGTCACCCTAACGACCGAGTCAACAGAAGGTGGGGCTGGGCCCCATCGATCGAAGTGGCCCCATTGTGCCACGTCGGCGGGGTAGGGCCGGAGTTGGCTCCGGTGGCGTCCATGGCGGAGGAGGGCGCCGAGCTCGCCGACTTCGCCTTCCGGCCAAACGGGCGCTGGCGGGCGATTCGAACGTCGGAGGACGCAGCGCGTCCGATGGTGGTAGTGGCGCGGCTGTCTCGGCGGAACGGCGCCAGCAAGCGCGGAGGCGGCGAGGAGGTTCGGGTCTCCGCACAAACGCTGCTGGGGGGCCGGAGGGGACTTCTTGGCGTGGCCGAGCCTCACAGGCTCGGCCCGTGACCATTTGGTCACCGGGGCGCCTGCAATGAGGTCCACGGCGGGGGGGAGGTGGTGCGGCGTGCTCGCGGGAGCGGCTTCAGGCGAGAGAGAGAGAGAGGAGGTGAGCACGCCCGTGCTCGGCGAGGGAAAGGGAGAGGGAGGAGGAGCGCTGTGGGGGCCGAGCCGGCGGCGAAGCGTGGCGCTTCGAGGGAACGAGGGAGCGAGGGGTCCGAGGGGAGGGAGAGCTCACGGGGGAGCGGGGGTCTATCTGGCGAGCCTGGGACGATCGGTGGCGACCGTGAGGAGGCGGGCGGGAGGCGGCCACGGCGGCGAGGCGGATCCGGTGAGGTGGGGGTCGGGACGACGGGGCAGCTCCGGGCGGCGGGAGCCGCTGGCGCCATGGGCAGGTCAGGAGGAGGAGGAGGTGCGGTCGGTCTGGGGGGTCGTGGCGGCGGGCGCGCGACGGATCGCCAGCGATCCGATCCGGATCGTGAGGGGAGAAAGGGATCGGGAGGCGAGTGAGGTGGCTAGGGTTCCACCGACGGGGAGGGGGTGGATAAGGGGCGGCCGTTGGGCAGCAGGAGTGGCCGATCACGGTGGTGGGGGGTTGGCCCAGTTGGCTGTTGGGTCTTCCCCCCTCTCATTTGTTTTATTTTTTCTTTTCTTATTTTCTTTCTTTCTTTCTGTTTTAATTTATTTAAACTACTTAGACCCTTTACAAAAATGTGTGCACTCCACCATAATTAGCTTTGTAATTTTTGACAACCCCCGAACATTTTAGTTTTCATTTTTGAAAACTTTTATTGTTTGCCTAAGTTTTAAATTTGATTTGAACCGGGTTTGAATCAACGTGAGTTTAATCACAGTAACCGAGGTGACGTGGCATCATTAGCGGGGATTACTGTAGCTTAATTATCCGGGTGTTACACAATCTAGTAGGAGGCCACACGCAAGTCCCTCGGACCTACACAAACCAATAAGAACCTTGCAACCAACGCGATAAAGGGGTTGTCAATCCCTTCGTGGCCACTTGCAAAAGTGAGATCTGATATAGATGATAATATTTTTGGTATTTTTATGATAAAGATTGAAAGTAAAGATTGCAAAGTAAAAATAGATTGGAAACTTATATGATGGAAAATAGACCCGGGGGCTATAGGTTTCACTAGTGGCTTCTCTCAAGATAGCATAAGTATTATGGTGGGTGAACAAATTACTGTAGAGCAATTGATAGAAAAGTTCATAATTATGAGAATATCTAGGCATGATCATGTATATAGGCATCACGTCCGCGACAAGCTGACCGACTCCTGCCTGCATCTACTACTATTACTCCACACATCGACCGCTATCTAGCATGCATCTAGAGTATTAAGTTCATACTAACAGAGTAACGCATTAGGAAAGATGACATGATGTAGAGGGATAAACTCAAGCAATATGATATAAACCACATCTTTTTATCCTCGACGGCAACAATACAATACGTGTCGTTTCCCCTTCTGTCACTGGGATCGAGCAACTCAATATTGAACCCAAAGCTAAGCACTTCTCCCATTGCAAGAAAGATCAATCTAGTAGGCCAAACCAAACTGATAATTCGAAGAGATGTGCAAAGATAACCAATCATACATAAAATAATTCAGAGAAGATTCAAATATTGTTCATAGATAATCTTGATCATAAACCCACAATTCATCGGATCTCGACAAACACACCGCAAAAAGTGTTACATCGAATAGATCTCCAAGAAGATCGAGGAGAACTTTGTATTGAGATCCAAAGAGAGAGAAGAAGCCATCTAGCTAATAACTATGGACCCGAAGGTCTGTGGTAAACTACTCGCACATCATCAGAGAGGCTATGGTGTTGATGTAGAAGCCCTTCATGATCGATTCCCCCTCCGGTGGAGCGCCAGAAAAGGCACCAAGATGAGATCTCACTGGTATAGAAGGTTGCGGCGGTTGAAATAGGGTTTCGTGGTGCTCCTGGTTGGTTTCGGGGTGCATGGGTATATATAGGAGGAAGAAGTAGGTCGGTGGAGCTACGAGGGGCCCATGAGGGTGGAGGGCGCGCCCAGGGGGCAGGCGCGCCTCCATGCCTCGTGGCCTCCTCGGTTGTTTCTTGACGTCCACTCCAAGTCCTCTGGATCACGTTTGTTCCAAAAGTCACGCTCCTGAAGGTGTCATTCAGTTTGGATTCCGTTTGATATTCCTTTTCTGCGAAACACTGAAATAGGAAAAAAGAAATAATTTGCACTGGGCCTTGGGTTAATACGTTAGTCCCAAAAATAATATAGAAGTGTATAGTAAAGCCCATTAAACATCCAAAATTATAGATACGTTGGAGACGTATGAAGCATCCCCAAGCTTAATTCCTGCTCGTCCTCGAGTAGGTAAATGATAAAAACAGAATTTTTGATGTGGAATGCTACCTAGCATATTTCTCAATGTAATTTTCTTTATTGTGGCATGAATGTTCAGATCCAAAAGATTCAAGATAAAATTTTAATATTGACATAAAAATAGTAATACTTCAAGCATACTACCAAGCAATTATGTCTTCTCAAAATAACATAGCCAAAGAAAGCTCATCCCTACAAAATCATATTGTTTGGCCATGCTTCATTTTCGCCACACAAGATGCTCTCATCTTGCACAACCCCGGTGACAAGCCAAGCAATTGTTTCATACTTTAGTAATCTCAAACTTTTTTCAACTTTCATGCAATACATGAGCGTGAGCCATGGATATAGCACTATGAGTGGAATAGAATATGATGATGGGGGTTGTGTGGAGAAGACAAAAAAGGAGAAAATCTCACATTTACGCGGCTAATCAACGGGCTAGGGAGATGCCCATCAATTGATGTCAAAGCAAGGAGTAGGGATTGCCAAGCAACGGATGCACTAGAGCTATAAATGTATGAAAGCTCAACAAAAGAAACTAAGTGGGTGTGCATCCAACTTGCTTGCTCACGAAGACCTAGGACATTTGAGGAAGCCCATTATTGGAATATACAAGCCAAGTTCTATAATGAAAACTTCCCACTAGTATATGAAAGTGACAAAACAAGAGACTCTCTATCATAAAGATCATGGTGCTAATTTGAAGCACAAGTGTGGAAAAAGAATAGTAGCATTGTCCCTTTTTATTTCTCTTTTTATTTTATTTTTCTTCTTTTTTTGGGCCTTCTTTTATTATTTGGCCTTTCTCTCTCTTTTTTATTTGGGACAATGCTCTATTAATGATGATCATCACACTTCTATTTATTTACAACTCGATACTAGAACAAAATATGACTCTATATGAATGCCTCCGACGGTGTACCGGGATGGACAATGAATCAAGAGTGACATGTATGAAATAATATGCCCGGTGGCTTTGCCACAAATAAGATGTCAACTACATGATCATGCAAGGCAATATGACAATGATGAAGCGTGTTATAATAAACGGAACGGTGGAAAGTTGCATGGCAATATATCTCGGAATGGCTATGAAAATGCCATAATAGGTAGGTATGATGGCTGTTTTGAGGAAGATATAAGGAGGTTTATGTGTGATAGAGCGTATCATATCACGGGGTTTCAATGCACCGGCGAAGTTTGCACCAACTCTCAAGGTGAGAAAGGGCAATGCATGGTATCGAAGAGGCTAGCAATGATGGAAGGTTGAGAGTGCGTATAATCCATGGACTCAACATTCGTCATAAAGAACTCACATACTTATTGCAAAAATCTACAAGTCATCAAAAACCAAGCAGTACGCGCATGCTCCTAGGGGGATAGATTGGTAGGAAAAGACCATCGCTCGTCCCCGACCGCCACTCATAAGGATGACAATCAAAGAACACCTCATGTTTCAAATTTGTTACACAACGTTTACCATATGTGCATGCTACGGGACTTGCAAACTTCAACACAAGTATTTCTCAAATTCACAATTACTCAACTAGCACAACTTTAGTATCACTATATCCATATCTCAAAACAATCATCAAGTATCAAACTTCTCCTAGTATTCAATGCACTTATATGAAAGTTTTTATTATATCCATCTTGGATGCCTATCATATTAGGACTAATTTTATAGCCAAAGAAAATTACCATGCTGTTCTAAAGGACTCTCAAAATAATATAAGTGAAGCATGAGAGATCAATAATTTCTATAAAACAAAACCACCACCATGTTCTAAAAGATATAAGTGAAGCACTAGAGCAAAATTGTTTAGCTCAAAAGATATAAGTGAAGCACATAGAGTATTCTAATAAATTCCGATTAATGTGTTTCTCAACCAAAAGGTGTGTACAGCAAGGATGATTATGGTTAACTAAAAAGCAAAGACT